>JAHHUM010000689.1:0-280684 GCA_036173005.1 Crenichthys baileyi | reverse complement strand
TAAATGGATAGGATATTTTTTAAAACCTAAGATAGTTTTAACCATATCCTACCTGAGGAATGGTGGTAAGGGATGTGGATTAAATGTTTATCGGGCTAGGGAAAACCCAAAAAAAACCCTCATCTGGGCAGCACTCTGATTTGGTTTAGAAGGCTTTGTATTTCATTATGGGGGACCCAAAACGGAGGGGATAAAGGGCTGATTAGGACAGCAGCAGAACAGTGTCTGATCATGCAATGCAGTGACTACCTCAATTGGTGGGTCATGGGTCTACCAGTGCCCGGCTGACTTAAACCCCTCTAACACAAAGCCATGGAGATGCCAAAAGGGTGCCAAATTCCACCTGGAAGTGTTTAATGAAGGAGGCTAGTGTAATTTACTTTACTGGTTGTAAGGGTTAGCCTGATTTGTATTAGTATTTCAGCTTTAAACGGTTTCACAGTGGTATTACTGTATACAGTAAGTGTGATGTCACTGCAGTGTTCCTTGCTATTTCACTGTGTTGTCAGGGGTGAGGTTGCTGCTGGGATGTTGCTGCGGTGTCACTTTGTACTGGAGCTCACAGGATGCTTCTAGTGCTGCTGTTGTGGTTGGTCAGGTGAAATGTTGCTTTATAATATGCTACTGAGGCTGCAGAGGGCATTCAGAGTTGTTGCCTTGGAACCAGTTTATACCGATATGGGGTTACATGGGGTTGACTAAGGACTAAGACCTACTGTAAGGTATAAAGAACTGCTACATTCAGTACTAAAGTTGTCAGGTTTGTTGCACAAAGAGTTTGATATGAACTAGGGGACGCAAAAAAGTCTGAGTATTTCCAGTGAAGAATTAAGCTCCCAGATCAGAGCTTCAAGGGTCAGCCCAGTTCTAGGGTGGGAACCACCTGTAAGGTTCGCTAAATTTAAGTGTACCATGTAGTAACAGAAGTTCCTCCAAACTTTGTTGAAAAAACACCATTTAACACAATAATGTTAAGATAATGATGTAATGTTGGAACGTCCTCCAGGTGGCGCCACAATCCTCTGGGCAGAGCGACGGGGTATGTGATCATCAATCTGAGCCCCTGGAAAATGAACAGTTTATCACATTAATTTTTTTATCGGCTGCCTGTGTTTACCTAGAATGCACCACACCCAGCCAATCATGACGAAAAGATTCAACTGAGCAGAAAACAGCATACCTGCCAGGGTGAATCCTGATTGGTGAAGGTTTCGGGGGCCAGTTTGTGTTTTAGGACCAGTAGGCCCCCTGGTGGTTGGAGTTGGTGGGACTGATTTGGTCATACTGATGACATCATGGACTGGCCCATCGTAGTTACCGCGAGGAACGCCACGAGCCTCTGCCATCTAAACAAAAAAAAAACTAGTGGTTAACCTAAAAGTAATGACTTGTAGTTATACTGTTATACTAGTTATACTGTTGGTAATCACTGGTCACCTGGTTGACCTGGTGATTACCTTGCTGCGGGCTTTGATCCTCTTGTAGACGGTGTCAGGAAAAGCTTTTCTTGGGATAAATCGTCCAGAACCTTCAGTCACATTGAGCTCTCCATCTTCCATGATAACACGACCACCACTGATCACCACTGTTGGAACACCTCGAAATTCCAAACCCTCCAAGATGTTTACCTCCAAGGTCTGCAAACAGAAGTGTGGTGGGGATACATCAGTTACTTTTGACTAATTAGAGTATTTGACAGATCAAATCAGCAGTTACCAGGTTGTGAGCCTTTGCAGAAACGGTTCGAGTCTCTTTTGGGTTCCAAATGACAATATCAGCATCAGATCCAACAGCAATCCGTCCTGAAGACACACACACACACACACACACACACACACACAGTCTGCTGGGATTACTGATTACTAAAATCCGATCCCCAGTTTCCTGTAAAACATCCAGAAACATCAAAACTGCAGGGATTTCCAGGCAGGGTCCTGATGTGGGTTATTCATGTTTCTGTGAGTTTACATGGACCAGAACTGAAAGTCACCAGAAGAAGCTTTAAATAAGTTTGTACTTCAGGGCCCATATTCCCAAAGAGTCCTAAGACTAAAAGTAGCTTCTAGTGACGTCATTTCCCCTTGATAAGATAAAAGTTATTCATGAAGCATCTGAGGCCTTCAGAGAGCTCCTAACGTGAGGAGATGTTGTGAGGAGGACTTTTAGTTTCTGAAGCAGAGAAGATGGGTGAAAGACAGAGAGAAAGGAGAGATATTATCCTCCAATGAACAACAGTGAATGAATAAAACGCTACCAGCTCCATGGTGCAGGGATCCACCCCCTGAACAGTCGAGTCAATGAGAACATAAACTTCTAGAACAATCATACAATTATTAATATAGAGATAAGATTAACTTTATCATCCCCCTAGGGGGACATTAAATAGTTTCAGCAGCAGGACAGGTTAAAGGTCAACCTCTCGAAAGGTAATATTAGAAGGAGAAATAAATAATAAACAATAATAAATAACCATGAATAAAAAGTGAACAAAATAACAAACAATATAGTACAAATTATTTAAATATTTACAGACTATAAAATGCTTCAAAAAATAAATGTGGAAAAATAAATACAAACTGTATCCAACAGTCTAATAATCTGAGCTCTATATCCAGAGCAGGAAGATGTAAATGAGGTGAATCAGTATCTGCTGTATTGTTCATGATGATGTCAGCAGCCTCAGCCTGAATGATCATCTCCAACTCTGTCTGTGGAGAAGTTCTCTGGTGCTGCTATCTCCTCTCTAGCTTCTGAATGCAGCAGGAACCAGAGCTGCTCACATTCCAGGCTGGTGCTGAAAGCAGAGGGAACGACGCATTGATCTGCTGGGAATGTCTGTTGGTTCCCACCGTGATCCCAGGACCAAATCTACCTTTAACACTCCTCTCTTCTCCTCCACCAGCAGGCTCTGCTCCTCTGTTCACTTTGCTTTTCTCCAACTTTTTTCTCCGTTTTGTTTTGGTCATTTTACCAAACTAAACCTCATTCAACAAGAAGGAGATCACAGTAAAACGCTGAATTTAATATTAATATGAAATAGATGCAGTATGAAAACGACCAGCATTGAGAGTCATCATAATAAGCAAATCAGAATAACAGTGAGCATGTAAATAAGCTACACTACCGGTCAAACGTTTTAGACACACTTTTTCCTTTAATGGTTTTCTTTATGTTTGACTATTTCCATTGTATGTAGATTCTCACTGAAGGCACCAAAACTGGGAACATTTATGAAATTATGTAGCAAACAAATTGTAAAAGAACTCTAAATATGTTTTTTATTTTAGATTCCTTAAAGTAGCCGCCCTTTGCTGTGATGACGGAAATATTAACCTTTGGCTGTCTCTCAATGAACCTCTGGGAAGTTTTGTTGAGAATCTACAATGTAAACAGTCATGAAAATAAAGAGACCCATTAAGTGAGAAAGTGTATCTAAAACTTTTGACCGGTACTTTACGTTCAAACATGTTGATGCTGTGTGACAATTTAATCTTGTTAAGTTTCATCATCATGATTTAAACATTTCTGAATCCAGTCTAAATTCTATCATCGGTTCATTTCTCTCCATTGATTACTGGGAGCACTTTTTATTTTTTGTGAGCTGCACAGTGGCACAGTTGGTAGCACTGTTGCCTTGCAACAAGAAGGTCTTGGGTTTTACTCCCAGCCGGGGATTTTTCTGCATGGAGTTTGCATGTTCTCCCCTTGCATGCGTGGGTTCTCTCCAGGTACTCCGGGTTCCCCCCACAGTCCAAAGACATGATTGTTAGGTTAATTGGTCTCTCTACATTGGCCTTAGGTGTGAATGGGTGTGTGCATGGTTGTTTGTCCTGTTTCTCTGTGTTGCCCTGTGATAGTTTGGCGACCTGTCCAGGGTGACCCCTTAGAAGACAGCGTCACACCTAGCAACGGGGCCAACCACATCTCGTCACTAAGATAGGAAGTTCTATTGTGTCTTAGCTCAGAGTCGCTCTCAGCAGAGAACTGAATCACTCCTCAGCTGGGAGTCCTTGGCAGGAAATTTTAGGCTAGGGTAGGAGCTCTCTGAGAGACTCTGAGGATCTTTGTGAATACGGGCTTGTAGAAGAGATGAAGACTGAAATTAGAAACAGCAGGGGCAGTGCTGTGACATTACTAGTTTATAAAGCGTTAGATCAGAACAATCTTTAGACAAATGGCTGTGACTTTAGTTGAAGGTAACCGTGTTGACAGCTGGTATAAAATTGTTTTAACTAATGACCTGACCTTAACCAGTGCCTTTGTCAGTATGTAAACTACTACGTTTTACAGCTGGGGGGTGTGCCCCCAGTGTGACTTCCTGTTTAGAAACATCCCTGATTCCTACAATGCATCTCGTTCACATGGCTCAGTAAACATATCCTTTAGAACTGCTTGCTTGTAAACTGTTTTTGACATTTTGTCCTGAGGTTCACGAATGCAGTGATTTATGGATGCAATCTGTGGTGCAAACAACATAAACAGTATTTAATCCAAATCAGTTCTGTAGTTTAGGTTTGTTTGTGCTATAGGGAGCAGTTGGTTAATACAGTGGCTTGTAAAGGTATTCATACCCCTTGAACTTTTCCATATATTGTCACATTACACATACCCTCACCCTAACCCTACAAACAGAAATATATTTTAATGGAATTTTATGTGAAAGACCAACACAAAGTGGTATTCAGTTGTGAAGTGGAAAGAAAATTATACATGATTTAATTGATTTATTTTTTTTTACAAATAAAAAACTCAAAAGTGCGGTGTGCAAAAGTTTTCAGCCCTAAATAGAGTCCACCTGTGTGTAATCTAATCTCAGTACAAATACAGCTGCTCTGTGACGGCCTCAGAGATTGGTTAAGAGAATATTGGGCAGCAAATAGTATCATGAAGTCCAAGGAACACACCAGCGGCATTATTGAACAGCCAAACTCTGCACACACAGAATGAATTCACAATACAAGATCAAATTAAACATTATTTTAATAAAATAACATATTTGAAGAATGATTTGCTGAATAAAACCAACCTTCTGCATGACTAGTTCTCAACGGTGTTTAATTAGCAGCCTTTATTTATTAAAATAATATTTATGGAAATATTAAGGAAATATTACAATAATAATAAAGAAAATATTATTTTGAATAAATCCAAACGTTTTGGATAAATGGGTCTTAATGGTGTTTAATTAGTTATCACTTAGTAAAATAATATTTAGGGAAATATTATTTTCTAGATTGGAACCTAACAACCTTTCTGGGTAAATGATCTTCAGCTGACGCATAAAGCGGACGAGAACGTGTTCTTAGCTGTTGGCGGTTGGAGCTAAGAAAAGAAGCTAATAGCTGGTTACCAGTATAAAACACATACCTTTAAAATACCACTAATAAAAGGGTTGAAATGCATAAGCGTGGAAGGCACGTTATGGCCGGTTTGTGTTTAAAACCACCCTTTAAATAAAGTTTGTCTTAACTTTACAAACACAACACAAACAAAAACACAACGTCATGAAACCAACATTGTTTAGATTATTTCATTCTAAACTGATCTTCTCTGCCCAAACACTACCTCTTACATGAACCATGCTGTGGAGTTGTTGTCCTGAGCGTTGAGGAAACATCCTTGTGTGGGTAAACAAAGGGTTAGCTTGCAGCTAACATCCGTAGCTCTGGGGAAGGGCTTTTAGCCCTTTTCAGCGCTTTGAATGCCTTGTTGCTGAAAAGAGCTATATAAATAAACTTGACTTGACTTGACTTTTAGCCAGCCCAGCCGAATTAGGGTCAATTAGGGCTTCTTCTGGAGGCCTCAGAAGAAAAGCCAAGTCACGCTTGTCTTATTACACCCTTTATATAAATGAATGCCAGATACTCGAAAAGCAAATCATTACTTAACTTTGCTGCATATGATCGTGTGATCATATGACACTCTTGGATACCGTTTGAAGAGTTATGTCTGCTTGCCAGCAAAGAGACACGCGCACTTGCCTCTCCTGTCCGGCTCCCGTAGGGTTCCGCATGGAAAGAGATTCGTTTGTTGCAACGCTTTTATTGAAACAGTGACGTCACAGGAAGTCTGCTGTTACTCCTGTTCCTGGGCTGAGTTAGGAGTAGGTTACTGTGATTTATTTTGAAAATTCCAGAAAAGTTCTTACTGGCCTTAAATGTTGTAACCCATGGCTGGGTCCTGTTGAGAATTAAAATCATTTATGAGTTCAGTTTGCATGTGTAAGCATAAAACTGAGATATAACATGTATTTTGAGCCTGAGAGGGAGAAGTCACAGAGGGTCACAGCACAGGATGTTCCCAGCAGCTGTGGGCAGTAAATGCCGGCTGTTAGTCATGATTATAGGCAATAAAGTACTCCCATAGGAGTAACTAATTTATAGTGGGGACACAGGAATGTAGAAAACTCCATTAGTGACCTGTGGCGTCGTAAACAAACAGTCAGCTTTGAAGTAAGGGTATAAAATGCTTTAACACTTATGGTAAGAGTGACCACTTGGTGAATACAGCCTAGCTTTGCTGATCTCTGAGTCTCTCCCAAAGGCCTTTGGTAAATCATTCTTTCTTTGTATTATTCTTTGTGTATTAAATTTTTCCATTGGAAATCATTGGACTTATTTACCAAATTAAACTTGTGTTAATCTTAATTTCCTGCTCTTCATCTGTTCTTTCTCACGACATCCGGACTGGGGTGAGGTTGAGGCCGCAAGGATATCAGTGATAGAAATATTTTACCTCAACAGTCCCAACACATTGTTAGAAGAAAACCATAAGAGGTCCCGTTTGCAGTTTGCCAGAAGCCACGTTGGAGACACAGCAAACATGTGGAAGAAGCTGCTTTGGTCAGACGAGACCAACATTGAGCTTTTTGGCCACTATGTGTGCAGAGAACTAACACTACACATCACTCTAAACACACCATCCCCGCTGTCCCCAAATATGGTGGTGGCAGCATCATGCTCTGGGGGTGCTTCTCTTCAGCAGGGACAGGGAAGGTGGTCAGAGTTGATGGGAAGATGGATGGAGCCAAATCCAGGGCAATCTTGGAAGAAAACCTGTTGAAGACTTAAGACTGGGGCGGAGGTTGACCTTCCAGCAGGACAACGACCCTAAACATAAAGCCAGGGCTACAATGGGATGGTTTAAAACAAAACATATTCATGTGTTAGAATGGCCCAGTCAAAGTCCAGACGTAAACCCAATCGAGAATCTGTGGCAAGATCTGAAAACTGCTGTTCACCAACGCTCTCCATCTAATCTGACTGAGCTTGAGCTGTTTTGGAAAGAAGAATGGGCAAAAATTTCAGTCACTAGACGTGCAAAGCTAGTAGAGATATACCCTAAATGACTTGCAGCTGCAAATGCAGCAAAAGGTGGTTTCACAAAGTATTGATTCCGGGGTGGCTGAATACTTTTGCACAATGCCCTTTTTCAGTTTTTTATTAAACAAGAAAAAAAAAGAAATAATGTATAAGCTTCGTTCCACTTCACAACTGTATACCACTTTGTGGTCTTTCACATAAAATCTCAATAAAATATATTTCTGTTTGTGGTTGAAATGTGACAATATTTGGGGTGTGAATACTTTTACAAGCCACTGTAAACATGTCAAACTATTTCCACTCATACTATCAGATGGAAGTTCTGTTTCTGTGCTTCATACATTATTGAGGTTTAATTTTATCCTCTGTGTGAGTCAAGACATTAAAGCTGCACATAAGCTTAATTATTTACATTCACTCATAGGAGGGTTTCATGTGAAGTCAGTGACTCCATCCAATCAGCTGGGCTTCTTAGAGGGAGAACCTTTACCATCAAGCCTAAACTGTGCTTTAGAAAGAAAGTGAACTGAATTAAATACCTTTGCGTGGGTACATGTTGAAGAGTTTAGCAGCGTTGGTGCTTGTGACTGCGACAAACTCATTTTCATCCATCTTTCCTGTGGACTACAGACAGAAATGTGAACAGAACCAAACACCTGAATGAAGACAAAAATGTCAAAAATGTCTGACAAAATTGGTGTTAAACGTTTGTGCTGCAAACCAAACAAAACTGGTGTCAAATAATTTTGCGATAATCCTGAGATGGTCTGTGATGCTAACTTTTCTTTTGCCTCTTTTACTTTGAAGATTTAAAAGTTTTGGTCTTGGTAAGTTCAACCCCCACAGCCGTGTTATGGACTACCGATATACCAAAGATGACCAAGGAAGCTGCAGCTTCAACTCTTCTCTTGGACCATCCTGCAGGTAAGGATCTTAAAGAATAGCACAGATGTATAAAGAGACTGCAATTACAAACCAGTCTAAATGAACCGCTGTGCTGAATTTTATTATTGTTTTCATGTGATAAAAGCATTAACATTGGTGAATGAGGGCAGCTACTTTGGTTATTCAACCACTATAAAATACAGTTTATATGAATAAAGGAGACAACAGGAGAGAATAAAACTGTTGCTAGGCAACTGGGCAATGCATATGCTTACTTGTGAACGATGTCATAATCTGTATGTATATTTATACATACTTTACTACTTTATTTCAGACAAAATGTGATGGATTAATCAGGTCTAGTTTAAGTTGGAGCAGTGAACATGAACATAAAGTAATTCATATAAACCTCACTGAACTGTCAGCCATCACTCATATATTTAAAGAAAAATGGGCTTTCAGGTCAGAACCAGGATCAACATCATTCAGATTTAAACTGAACAGATCAAGTTTACAGCTCTGGTAAAAATAGTTTGATCTCATGGATCAGAACATAATTGCAAACCATCAGAACACCCACTATCATCATGTGTTGTTTTAGTAACCAAGACCATGACACAGGTCATTGAAGTTCTTGACGATTTTACAGCACAAGCTGTTCATGCTTAAGGTGTAAAGTTTTGGGTCACAGCTCATCAGAACTTCCACCCCACCTCATCAGATCAGGGGTTCTAAGGAGAACTCACATGGGAGTGTGCAACAGCCTCTGAGACGAACACATCTGTTGTTTAAAGGTTCTTCCAGCAGGGGTCGACCTCATTAACTTTTTACTGCAAATTAATGTAAAGAGTCTGACTATTTTATTTATTTAGTTTAATCAAATGTTTTGAATAACCTATCAAATAAATTGTTGCTGATGTGGCATTAAACCTAAACTTCTACTAGAAGAGCTCGCTGGTTTTCTTCTAACAGGTGAAGATCATGGAGGTGAGGAGCACCTTGGATGTGATGTATTCTGTCAGAGCAGCCTTAGGTGAGGATATCTTACCACAGCTCTGTCCCAGACCACAGACAGCCTCTCCTCGATGCCATTGGTTCCCTCTGGGATCAGCGTAAAGTCATCTTTACCGACAGCCTTCTGAGCCGTGGAGAAGCTGGCCTGAGCGCTGGAAGTCACGTGGAGATCTCCGCTGGAAAACAAGCACCTGTCAGACTCTCCTGTTGCTCGACTCAGGTGGATGCAGAGAGGTGCACACTCACCAGGCTAGCAGAGAGGTCAGGTACTGTGGCGTGGAAGGGTCTGGGTTCAGGGGAGGGCTCATCACAAAGGCAGCTGCCATGGCCCAGTCTTTGGACCAGTAGTGAGAGCCATCAATGGCTAGACCGGCTGTGATTGGTTCCCCGTACACAACCACGCCTGAGGATGGAAAGAGGAACGGGTTACAGCTGGGTCGATTTTATTTCCAAGGTGGAGCAGGTCTGGTGTGGAAGAATTTGGGACCTGAACCTAGCTGAGGGTCAGAACCTGCGTGCAAGTGCCTCAAGCTGACTCCTACAGGTGCAGCATTCACTAAACAAAAGATGTGACACCACTACAGCTTCCCCAGTAAGTCAGATCGACAGTCTAAATATGATATTGCTCTTTACCTACTGAACCAAAGCTTGGCCAGGACCTGCAGCTGTAGCCCAACAGCTGTGGAAACGGGTGTTAGGTGTGGTGTAAAATGTTCACCTCAAGATCAATGGTCAGAAGACATTCTTTTACAAGTCTGAAGTACACCTTACTGCATTTCCTCCACACCTGAACCCAGAGTACAGCTCCACCCTGGGCTACTCTGAAGCAGACCAGCTAAACCTGCAGTCAGTGAAGGGAGGGGTCCATGACTCGCTGGGAAACAGTTTGACACCTCAGGATCTGACGTTAACCTGCAGGAACTCAGCTAACGTATGGTGGAATGGTCACCTTTTTTCCTGGCCTTGGCAATGACATCAGCAGCAGGCCTGCTCATCACCTTGGTGACATAGAGCGGACAGTTGGCCTGTTTGGCGATGATGATTGCCCGGTAGACCGCCTCTGTCTCCACCTGAAACACAAACCAAACAGCAGTAAGACACAGATTACCATGTGGGGGCTATCTGTAGCTAAAACTGCTCATCAGGTAGATTGAGCTGAAAATTATCAGCAGGTTTTCAAACACATCTTTAGGAGCGGATCAACAACAGGTAGAGCCATCAGTGGATCAACATCACTCCCATAGTACCAACGAGTCAGAACACGCCCACAGAGAACACACAGGCGGGGTCCAAACAGGGCTCAGCTACTTTTACCTCTTCAGGGTGGGATAAAACATGGCCTTCGGGTCCAGTAATGCCAACACTGAGAAGTTTCTTCTGCTCCTGAAACACAAACAAATTTAGACCAATTAGACCCAGGTTGAGTTCAGAAAACCATTCTTTGTTTTCATGTAACTGAATAAATGATCAGAGTCAGAGCCCAGGGTGTGTTACCTCATCAATGATGTCACCGTTCTCAGCATGGACCTGAGCAATAGCTCCAAGATCCCGGATGACCCCGAACGCCTCATAAAGCTGAGCCCCATGGACCAGGAAGCAGTTAGACAGGATTAAATAAACAGGTAGTAGAAACAACAAATAAACACATGACATGTCTGTGCGTTTCACCTGAGAGTCAGAGCTCTGGTATCGGTCTTTGTAGGCCATGAAGAACAGGAAGGAGTTCACACCTGAAACACAGTACTACAATCAGTACCACTAACAATACTACTATCAGTCCTACAGTCAGTGCTACAATCAGTACTACTATCAGTTGTACAGTTAGTACTACTATCAATACTACTGTTGGGACCCAGCCATGAAGTGAAACATGGAGGAACATGGACTGGATAGTCCATTTTGGTATGAATCTTTTTTGCAGCTTTAATGCACATTAACTTGCGCCGAGCTCTGCCCAGGAAAAGGAGGATTAACAGCGGACTTCCTGTGAAGTCACTGTCTTAATAAAAATCCCACGTTCCAACAAAGAGACACGCAGGTCCCCAGCGGAGCTGGAAGGAGACACAGCGCTCTAATGTTACTTTGCTGGCAAACAGACACAACTCTTCAAACTGGATCCAAGAGTGTCATACGATCACACGTTCGTATCCACTAAGTTAAGTAGGAATGAACTGTGCTTGTGTATCCATTATAAAATATCAATATAAAATCCAAACAATCAGTACTACAGTCCGTACTGGTTAGTATATTTACAGGCCATGCACATGCCATTTATAGTCCGTACTAGAGTGAGATCTACAGTCAGCACCACAGTCAGTACTACCATTGATACCATAGTCAGTACTATAATAACATTCACAGACTGATCTAAAGTCAGTTCTACTATCAGTACTACAGTCTGATCTAAAGTCATTACAACAGTCAGTACTACAGTGAGATCTACAGTCAATACTAGAGTCACATTCATTGTATGGTCTATAGTCAGTAGTACTATCAGTCCTACAGTTATTGCTGATGTTCTGCTGATGTCTACGTGAAGATCTTAGCTCTTTAGAGGAGCTGATTTCACCATGTTGATGATTTCCTTTGATCAGAGATGACTTGATGGCTGAGCTACAACAACATTTAATTTCCAATTGGGATTAATAAAGAATGTTTGAATTGAATTTGAATTGTTTTTCTCTCAGAATAAATCCTGCAACGTCCGCAGTTGAAAGTTTGTGTCATCTGTTAGTATGTAACCGGTCAAACAGCAGTAATTGGCTCCCTAGATGTTTCCCAGGTGTTAGTCTGCAACTATCCTTCTCCTCTGAAAAGTTTTTCTTGTTTTATTTCAATGTTTGAGGATGATTGTCTGTTGTAAATGGTAAATGGACTGAACTTACATATCGCCTTTCCAGTCATACAGACCGCTCAAAGCGCTTTACACTAGAGCCACATTCACTGTGTCAAGTGATCTGGTAGAACTGGGAAGCATCTCTGCAGAGGTTGCTGTGTGACCACTGGAATGATTAACACGGAGCATCTGAGCCTTGCTTCTGAAGTATTCTGAAGTTTGATTAAACTTTAAAACCCAGCTAGGTTATTTCACCAGATCAGGTCTGGGAACCATGTCCAGAGTCCTTCCCATGATGAGGTCCCCATACATTACTGGGATGCAGAGTGTAAATACATGGAACTTGCCAGAATCCCCCAGTTACCCTGATAATCATAATTATGATTATGACGCAGCATATTGAACACTCTGCCGAGTATTGATTTTCAGAGACTTTCTATTAACTTATCAGTGTTGATTTTCAGCTGATCTCACCCGCCTCTGTAATTTTTATTGATCACCTTTATCTTTGACGAGTGTCTCCAGCTCCTCATAAAGGCCTTCGTGCCATCGAGTGATGTCCAGGTGGAAGGAGAAGTCGCAGCACGCCCTCTGCTCTGCCGCCTCCTTCCACTGATCAAACGCTGACAGTAAACTAGTTCCCGGGTCCACCAGCACGTGGTCGACTGCAGACAGAGACGTTAATGAGGCCAGTGTCCAGGGAGAGGGGAATATTGATCGATTATTGGTTGTCACTGACTGATGGTGGTGGTTCCTCCAGACAGGGCAGCTCTGGTTCCGTGGTAGAAGTCATCGGATGGGTTCAGACCTTTCTGCGGAGTCTGAAGGTTGGTGTTGGCGTCGATTCCTCCAGGGATCACCAGCTGACCATACGCATCCAGCGTCTTCACACCAGGTGGAACAATCAGGTTCTCCCCAATCTGCCTGTCAGGAAACGGAAATTGGATCATGTCAGAGGTGATCACACTGACACCTGGTCGCCAGGTGAGATTATTCAGCCACATATTTACCTGATGGTTCCATCCTCGATGTAGATGTCAGCGTAGAAAGACTGGTCGTCATTGACAATCTTTCCTCCTTTGATAATCAGACGGTCGCCCTGGAAACAGACAGAGAGGTTGCTGGGTAAATCAAGAGAAGGAGGAGCTCCCAGAAGATTAGGATGAGATGGCTGCTGACGTCCAGGATTCTCAACTCAACCCAATGTGATCCAAGGGAACACAGTTCAGCATGACCTGTCACCCAGCCCAATCCAACTGAACAGAACACAACTACAGAAAATACCAAGCTCAGCTCGGCTCAGCACGACCCGGTTCAGCTCAATGCGACCCACTCTGTGGTATGCGATTATGAGTATGATACATGAACATTAAAGGGTAAAGGACTGGACAGATTGAGTGTTTTTTAGCCTTAATGGATATTCACAGTGAAAGAGAGATGTTGGCTGGTGCAGGAACCAGTCAGGAACCTGGGTGAGATGAAATGACCTGATGTAGCTCGGAACTAAGGACGCCTCTAAGGAACCTCACACATTCCGATCTGAAACTCCTTCGTTTCCATTCAGGGACCTCAGGAACTTTTCTTATATGTAAATGATCCAAGGACAACTAGAGATTTCCTGAACCTAACATCTGCTCATTCTGAACCCTAATCCTGTTCCAGAGGTGAACAGAGATTTCTTCTAACCTGGATCAGGATTTTCCTCTCTGAGGCAACATCAGAGTTACTGCCGTGTATACACTGAATCAAGAATTTCCAGTAAGGACTGAATAGAACCAGCACGTGACCAAGCTCTGGGTTCTGCGTTTGTTGAGATGGAAATGGGTCCTGGAGATGGTTTTGGTTCTGGATCTGTGCTTTCAATATTTCAACTTAGAGCCCGTAGACGGCATGTTTTTCCATTTGGTGTGTCGGAGAGTTCCAGTGTGTTGGGAGTGATCCAAGGAAAGGAGGGTTTTCCTGGTTTCTGTCTGTAATATCCTGGAAGTTTACTGTTAAAGTAAAGGAAAAGCCTTCAAAGGTCATCCTTCTCCAACACTGGATCCCTAGACCGGATCAGATGTACCTGATTCAATCCCAGGACCAAACAATGGGATCTCAATTTCAACCTGGAGTTTTCCTTAGATCCAGAGAATAATGTGTTTTATTTCTGGAAGCATCTTGGCTGCTGAGCATTATGTGACTTTATTTCCAACCTTTGGATGAAACCTCAAACATATTCTCTCATGGAAACCGATTATTCATGGTATCGATGAGAAAACATTTCCAAAGGAACTTATGAAACACAAACACAGTGTCTTCCAGTTAGAAAAAGGTTCCCTTTAAATGCCCCAGAACATCCTGATTATACATGCAGTCTCCATGAGACAGGGACCACTGAAATGTCCTCTTTGGGTTCTTTAACACAGCTCCAGATGATGACTTTACCTTTCAAACATCATTAAGATGTGACTGTTTCTGAATCGACACCAAATCAACCTATGCTTGTAGAACGGTTCTGATATGAAGCTGAAAAAAAAAACAGACATTAAACGTCTGTAGAACCGAAACAGCAGAACCCAGCAGCAGGCCGCAAGGTCTGCTTTTACTGCAGGAACATGCAGCGCGCTGCCGACATCGGACCTTCGCCAGACAACCCGAACCGAACTAAACAGAGCTGAGCTATGGTGACCTGAGGGCCTCAGCAGCTGTAGACACACTCTCTCTTTGGTTTGGCTGGGTTTGACTCGGTGCGGTTCTCCTGTTTTCAGCCTGTCTCCTCCTGGCAGCTCCCTGTCAGACAGGTGGAGCTTCAGCATCACCGGCTCAGTAAGCCGGAGCGCCCACCTTGGTTGGGCTCGGATTGGACCTACCGCGGGTTTCTTCTTGGCCTGGAAGGACATCCTGAGGGATCTGGATCGATCCTGATCAGCTGATTGATTGCAGCACTCACGCAAACACGTAGCTATTGTTGTTCCAACCGCCTATTACGTCATAATAACGTTAATACGCATAGACACCGCTTCCGGTGTGGATCTTCAAAACAAAAGCCTCAGGATGACAGCAGTGCTTTACAGTTGCCATGGTGACGATCAGAGAGGTCCAGTTGCCTTGTTTTAAACGAGTTTCTGTAATCTGCTGCTTGTATTTGGTGTAACAGCAGAACAACTTCATTATTTTCGGTGTTCTGTTGCATCGTTGTGAAGAGCTGGTTCTGAAGAAACCTCCAGCACAGGTTGATATTAATAAATGAAAACAGGAAGTCAGATCTTGCCTGATGGACTCACATCTTCTAAACCCTAAACCATTTCCGGCATCATAGCTGTGATATTAACTGTAACCCATCTGTGTTGAAGTGAGAAGGTTTTGTGATGCTACCAACTGAGGTCATAATAAGAACTTCTTTCAGCTTTAGTGACATTTGTTATGTACAGAGTATGGAGGACGGATATAATTAAGAATAAATACAGAAAAAAATAAAGGACCTTAATAAAATAATTACTGGGCCAAAAATAGCTTGAAATATAAATTAGTGTGCCATTAAATGCAACAAAATAATAAAAAGAAGAGATTTATTCAATTATTGATCAATTATCAGATATAAATATATATTTCTATTTTAATCCACAATTTTCATTTAAACCACTAATTTTCAAATCATATTTTTTTCTTGAACTCTATATTTTTCCTTTATTTAATTCAAGTGGATTTCTTGCCGTTTTATGTTTCCTACCCCTTTTATTTCTTTCAAATTTATTACCACTCAAATATATTTAAAACATGTTTTTTTTCTTAAAAATTATTATTTTTCAAATTATTTTACTGTCCTTTAATTTATTAAGCACTGATATATTATAGCATGACCCATCACCCAGCCCAATCCAACTGAACAGAACACAACTACAGAATATACCAAGCTCAGCTCGGCTCAGCACGACCCGGTTCAGCTCAATGCGACCCACTCTGTGGTATGCGATTATGAGTATGATACATGAATATTAAAGGGTAAAGGACTGGACAAATTGAGTGTTTTTTAGCCTTTAATGGATATTCACAGTGAAAGAGAGATGTTGGCTGGTGCAGGAACCAGTCAGGAACCTGGGTGAGATGAAATGACCTGATGTAGCTCGGAACTAAGGACGCCTCTAAGGAACCTCACACATTCCGATCTGAAACTCCTTCGTTTCCATTCAGGGACCTCAGGAACTTTTCTTATATGTAAATGATCCAAGGACAACTAGAGATTTCCTAAACCCAACATCTGCTCATTCTGAACCCTAACCCTGTTCCAGAGGTGAACAGAGATTTCTTCTAACCTGGATCAGGATTTTCCTCTCTGAGGCAACATCAGAGTTTATAAACTGATAGGTTTTCCCCTCTAATATACCCCGTTGTATTTTTTTATCCAACAGATTTCCCTGAGCCCATTTATTTCCATCTTTCTTCTTCTTCTGCATTGTCTTTTCCTCCTCAACATTTATTTCCATCTTTCTTCTTCTTCTGCATTGTCTTTTCCTCCTCAACATTTATTTCCATCTTTCTTCTTCTTCTGCATTGTCTTTTCCTCCTCAACATGAGGAAGAAACGTAAATGCGAACAGGGCGGGACTGAGACGGAGGGGGCGGTCTTTGGACCAGCGTCACCGCATAGCTTCTTTCCTATTGGCTTAGGTCAAGTCTCTAGGAAGAAGCTGTTGAGCCTCATAATGGCTGGCTGGTTCTGAAAAGGAGCTCTCAGAAACGGTTAACTTATCTTCTGCCATTTTGCAAGAAGTCAGAAGCTTTGTGGATTTGGTGGTAGATAGCGCTGTTAGTCGGGATAGCTTACTGTATTCTGTTGACTCTAACTTCAGTTTGCCGAAGTAGTAAGAGGAAGTTGCGTTTTCAAAATAAAATCCCTCAATGACGGACTTTTCGCATCTTTAAATATTTACAATGAAACTTTCTGAATAATATTAAGATATACATTTTAAAAACAATAAATCCTAGTAAATATGGCCAATATTATTGAACATATTAACCCTTTTAAAGTAAAATTTAATTTAAGGATGTGGCATTTCTAAATTAATCTGGTAATTTGGAATTATTATTGTTTACCTGATTTGTGACAATCAGATTGATTTATTTTGCCTCACAGAAACCTGGCTGCAGCAAGAGGATTATGTTACTATAAATGAGTCAACTCCTACTAATTATTTAAATTTTCACATTCCTCGAAATACTGGGCGAGGAGGAGGAGTAGCAACCATCTTTCAGTCCGATTTATTGATTAGTCCCAGACCAATCAATAGCTACAACTCTTTTGAATATTTAATCCTTAGTTTTCCTCATCCTAATTGCAAAGCACTAAAACCACTTTCTGTTTTGTTGTGTTTGTACCTCCCACCAGGCCCTTACTCTCAATTTTTAGATCAGTTTTTCAGACCTTTTATCTGATTTAGTGTTAAATACAGATACAGTTATTATAGTGGGGGATTTTAACATTCATGTTGAACGCTGAAAGTGATAGCTTAAATATAGCCTTTAATGGTAATCTTAGACTCAATTGGCTTTACTCAAAACATTAACAAACCTACCCAACGTTTGTCTCATTCTCTGGACCTTTGTGCTGACATACGGCATTGAGTGTAAAGACATTAATATTTTTTTCTCACCACCCTGTGCTGTCCTGACCATTTTTTAATACCTTTGAGTTTAATTTAACAGAGTACTCCACACCTGAAAAAAAATTTCATTAATTAGATCATTATCAGACAATGCTGTAACAACCTTTAAGAATCTGTTCCACTTTTAATTTCCTCATTATCACAGAAAACAGAGTGGCGGGCAATAATTTTGTTTCTCCCCCTTCACAAATTGATTCTCTTTGTTCATAGTGTTACTTCATCATTGCGTGGTGCATTAGACAATGCAGCCCCACTGAAAAAGAAGGAATTATTCATAGGAGGCAGGCTGCCCTGGTTAATTCAGAGCTGCGTACTTTAAAGCACAATGTTAGAAAATTGGAGCGAAAATGGCGCTCATACAACACCTAGAGGATTCCTACTTAATCTGGAAAAATAGCCTACTGTTGTATAAAAAAAGACACTTCACCAAGCTAGAACAGCTTATTTCTCATCGTAATAGAAGAGAACAAGAATAATCCCTGGTTTCTCTTTAGTACAGTTGCTAAACTTACACAGAGTTCATAGCTCTGTTGAGCCATCCATTCCCTTAGCTCTCAGCAGTCATGACTTTATGGTTTCTTCAAAATAAAATTGATTCTATTAAGAAGAAAATCTTTTGACATACTCCAGAGATGATTACTTCATCCTCAACAGTGAGACAACATTGGAATAACTGTAGAACTGATCTGTGTTTGACTGTTTTGGATCCTGTGGAGCTTCCTGAGTTATCAGAAATATTAAGCTTTATTTATCTAAACCTTCAACTTGTATGTTAGACCCAATCCCAACCAAATTATTTAAGGAAGTGTTTCCCTCTGATTACCAGCCCCATTTTAGATATGATTAATCTATCTTTAGTAAATGGGTATGTACCACAAGCTTTTAAGGTAGCTGTAATAAACCTTTGCTTAAGAAACCTTTGCTTGATCGAGATGACTTAATAATTACAGACCTATATCCAATCTTCTGTTCTTATCTTAAAATTCTTGAGAAAATAGTTGCTAATCAAATGTGTGAGCATTTACACAGCAATGACCTGTTTTTGAAGAGTTTCAGTCAGGCTTCAGAGCTCATCATAGCACTGAAAACAGCTCTGCTGAAAAGTCCACTAATGATATTCTTATTGCCTCAGATAATGGACTTGTTCCTGTACGGTTCTGTAGATCTCAGTGGCTGCATTTGATACAGTCGATCATAATATTCTCTTAGAAAGGCTGGAATATGCTGTAGGGATCAGGGAACAGCGCTAGGCTGGTTCTAAATCTTATTTTGTCTGACAGATTCCAGTTTGTTCATGTAAATGATAAATCATCTTTAAACTCCAGGGTTAATTGTGGAGTACCACAGGGTTCAGTACTTGGGCCAATTCTCTTTACTATATATATGCTTCCAATAGGTTCAAATTATCAGGCAGCATGGGATAAACTTTCACTGTTACGCTGATGATACTCAGCTTTACTTATCCATAAATCCTGATGAGGCCCAACCAGTTTAGATAGACTACAAGCATGTCTTGAAAGATATAAAAACTTGGATGACTTTAAATTTTCTGCTTCTAAATTCAGACAAGACAGAAGTTTTTCGTCTTTGGACCGGAGTCTTTTAAAAAAGAAACTGCTTAGTCATCACTTAACCTGGATGGCATTAAATTGACCTCCGATAATAAAAGTAAAAACCTTGGTGTTATTTTGACCAGGAACATGTTCATTTAAATCCCATATTAAAACAGGTTTCTAGGATTTTCTTTCTTCACCTCCGAAACATTGCAAAATTAGAAATATCCTGTCCAGGAGTGATGCTGAAAAACTAGTCCATGCATTTGTTACTTCAAGGCTGGACTATTGTAATTCTTTACTATCAGGATGTTCCACGAAAATGCAGTTTAAAAGCCTTCAGCTGATTTTCAAAATGCTGCAGCAGAGTTATGATGAAAATAAAAAGAGAGATCATATTTCCCCTACTTTAGCTTCCCTTCATTGGCTCCCTGTTAAATCCAGAATAGAATTTAAAATTCTCCTCCTTACATATAAAGCCCTTAATGATCTAGCTCCATCCATACATCAGAGATCTGATTGTTCCATATGTTCCTAACAGAGGCACTTCGTTCTCAGACTGCAGGTTTACTGGTGGTTCCTAGAGTCTCTAGAAGTAGAATGGGAAGGCAGATCCTTTAGTTATCAGGCTCCTCTCCTGTGGAACAGCTCCCAGTTTTAGTCCGTGAGGCGGACACCCTGTCTACTTTAAGGCTAGGCTTTAAAACTTTCCCTTTGATAAAGCTTATAGTTAGAGTGGCTTAGGTTTTATCCTGAGCTATCTCTGTAGTTATGCTGCTATAGGCTTAGGCTGCTGGAGGACATAATGACCACTTTCCCCCTTTCTCTACTTTCTCACACTACTCTTCAATTTTGTGTATTTGCTGTTATTTCAGGTTTTAAAACTTTGATGTTTCTCTCTCTTTTCCTTCCCGAGAAGCTACACCTGGCTGACTCTGTGTCTACCTGTGACACCTTTTCTGGAGAGGAATCCTCCAAGCTTCTGCTGGCAACAACTTAATGCTCACCCTCTACCGGTGATCCACATGGCCCTGTCTTTCAGTGTTTAACCCTTTCTCTCTCCTAGACATGGCTACTGACTGAGCTTTTACTGTAACTAACTCTGTGTGCTCTCTTCAGACTCTAACATTGAAAACTGGCTCAGAGTTTATCTGTTCCTTCTTTCTTGGTGAAACGACTAAAGGAGCTACATCCATTAACATTTACCTTTTCCTTCCCATAGAAAGTACTCCTGGATCATTGCTTCTGTGTTCTCTTTGTGTCTCTGCTCTCAAACACATCCTGGTCTTTACACTTATCATCTTCTGCGTGGGGACGCAAAAGAAAAAAAAATTCCCCCATGTCCCCTCGCGGGCTCCGTAGAAAGGCTTCATCAGGGGAAGATATTAAATAAATATTTTGTTAAATAGAAAAAAATTGAATGTACCATTAAATGTACAATTTATTTTAATACATCATTAAATATTAAGTGTACCACTAATTACGTCATGTCATCTTTAAAATTATACTTCTTTATTCAGTGGCACATTTAATTGCATAATAGCCCATTTCATGATATAATGGTACATTTATTGTTTTCTAATGATGTTTTAAAAAAATGCATAAATGGTACCTTTATTTAAATGTCACATTTAAATGTTACATTTCTTCATTTTTACATTTACTACCTTTATGGGACATTCCCCAAAACATTTATTTATTTAATGATGACTTTATTGTATTAAATTTTTTGCCCCAGTTTGACCCTCCATTCTTGATCCTGTATAGGAGGTCATGTCAGAATTTGAATCAGGTGTGCTGGAGCAAAACGCATCTAAAACTTGCAGGGGAAGGGGGCCCTGAGGACCAGGGCTGTGAACCAATTGAGGTACAGTTTCTAAATTTTGAAGGTAATGCCTTTTTGCCCTTTTTTTTCACCAAGTACAGTTCTCATGCTAGCTGCATTTTTTTTTCGTTTCAGCAACTTGAAAAATAAAAAAAAATGTCATTGTTCAAAGGAAACAATCACTTAATAAATGAGTAAAATCAAATATGTACAATTTGTTTTTTCAGCTAAAGGGAAACATGGTCTGTTTCCCCTTGTTTGATATTTTTTTTTTTTTTTTTTTATTTTTATTTTTTAACTTTAACTGGCCTTTACTACAGCTAAAAACAGGGACCTAACTGGTCCTTCAAAGAAATTGCCAAAAGACTAACTGAAGAAAACAAAAATGGGAGTAGCACAGGAGTGGGAGTCAATTTACCAGGAGTGAGACGGGACAGGATTTTTTTTTTTATGCTGGCCTGGGATTGGGATGGGACAGGACATTTTTCTGTGGGAGCGGGATGGGACAGGAGAGAAAATCCACTCCTGTGTCACCCTCTAATAGGCACCAGCTCCCCCGCGACCCACTATGGAAGAAGCGGTAGAAAATGACTGACTGACTGACTGGACACTTTTCAGACAAATCTTTATCTGTTGATGATGCTATTAAGATATATATAAATGAGAGCAGATGCTTTTGGAAATGGAGCAATTATAAAATATAGTTTATGATGCAGTCTGTGCTAAGGCTCATCAGCATATTTATTTTATCATTGAGAAGTTTTCATTTTGACGCTCTTTCAATGAAAATGTTTTGCTCCTGACTGTACCAGTTTAAGCATTTTCCTTTATTTGTCCGTTTGAGTCCCAAATCCTAAGACTAGGTACAGACTAGACAGCATTGTAAAGATGTGAGGAAGTCCTGTAGCTCCCCCAGCTTTTCAGAACCAGAATCACAAGGAAGGCCAAAGGTATCCTTGCAGACCCAAATCATCCTATCCGTCTCATTAATATCTGAAATTATAGGCCCAAACAGAGACGAAGCAAGAGGGAAGGCCGGGGTGGGTGGGGGGGGTATGGTGCAGGGTTGGTGGGTGGAACGGGGATAAGGGTTCGGACGAACACTAAATCCTCCTGAAATCGGATTGATACCCCAATTGCCCCCCCCATCACTGACATGTCATGGCACCAGGTCACTCCTGTACAGTATGTAGAGGGGTGGGTTCTAAGTAAATGAAAGCTCTAAATGAATTCAAGGGGGGAAAACAGGCACCTCAACATTATTTTTCAGTTTCCATCCTCTGCATCTACTTTTGATAAGTCCTGTAGTGTTATTTCACTTGTTTTTGCAGCGCTATTCAACATCCAGCCGTTAGAAGGCGCCTGTTGCGTTGGTGACATAAAGGAGGCTTATAGGCACATAGCAGAAGATTAAAACTTCCAGTTGAAATGCTGTTTGCCTCATATGTCCTGTGCCGCAGGTCAGTAAATGTGTCTTATATTGTTGACTTTTAGGAGTTAAACAGATTATTTGTCTGGGAGACAACCAGTGGGTTTACATGACCTGGGTTCTGATGAGTATCTTGTTGAAAACGAGGCTTATTGCTGTAAGGTAGCTCATGCTAATGCTTGCGGATTTAAAAATTGTGTATAAAACTAACTCGGAAACAGGACTGATGAATTCATTTTCAATATTTTTCTCTTTACACTTACAGAAATGGTAATGATATTGTTTTAATTAGTATTTTTTATAGAATTCACATTATTTTGATGGTTGATTGCCAAAACCAGATAAACTGGTGTAATCTGAGTGAGTAATGGCTGCCTGTGTGTAAAGCTTGGTGAGAGACACTGTTAAAGGAGCATTACTCTTTTTCAGTTGTTTTGTCAGTAAAGTGTTGACATTGTTGCCTCGAAAGAGACAAACTGTTACTAATTTTAAGACAATGGGAACAGTTAATGGTTAAATGCTTGAGTTTAAGAGGCAGTTCCCAGTGCAGAATAAAATAGTAAAAACAGTTAAATGAGCTAAAAGCTAATTTATATTTTGTGTTGCTGACAATTAAAAAAGTAAGACAAAGGGACAAGGTGTTTAGGTGTTTACTGAAGTTCAGGTTATTGTGGTTTAAAGTACCAAGGCCATCTATAAAAAAAGATTTTAAAATGTGCTAAAATTGTTACACTGGGCATGTTAAATACACCCCTGTCCTGTTTAAAGGATATTCTGGCCATCTTTTGATTGGGACTGACGCTCAGGGCTGTCTGTTGCAATTATTCATTTATACTTGAAGTGTGTTGTGTGAATTATCTTCACTTGGGTATGGTTGGTCTTGTGGGAAGAAGACTAAAACTTGTCTCATCTGTTCTGTTCACTGCCTAATTTAAAGAAAATCAAGAACAAGCATCTCAGTCTTTTTTTGGCACTAGAGGCCTTATTGACAGCTAAAAGATGTGAAATGGGCAGAGAGAGACGGAGAGAAGACATGCAGCAAAGGTCTCAAAGTCAGGAATCAAACCCAGCGTAGCTGTATTGAGGATTTTAGCCAATGTATATGGAGGTCCTGCTCTATCCCCAGACCACTCCAAGGACAATGATCCAAAGCACAACAGCAAGTTCACTTTCCACCTGAGTGGCCTAGTGAAAGCCTGGATTTAAATCCAGTTTAGATACTGTATGTCCTTAAACAGGTCATGCTGGAAAACCCTCAGACATGTCTGAAATAAAACAATTCTGCAAAGCAGAGTGGGTCAGAATTCTTCACCAGTGATAAAAATTCATTACCAGTTGTCAGCTGTTTCCGCCAAGGGGGAACAACCAGTTATTAGGGTTAAGGGGTAAATACTTTTTCACATAGAGCCAGGTTTGTTAGGAGACATTTGTTCCCCTAATAATTTAAATCCTTATTTGAAAACATCCTTTTGCTTTTTTATGTTAAATTTGTTAGATAATCAGAAACATTTTAAACATGGCAGAACTCTACCAGGGGGTAAATACTTTCTGACATCACTGCAGGATGAAAACCTTCCTGCACACAGAACCAAACCCAGGACCAGTCAGCAACTAGCCTGCAGCCATTAGTTTAATCTGAACCATATTGATCATAGTTGACTGACTGATTTGGGTGTAACCTTCCAGAACCCACAGCGCAGGTTCTGTGTGGTTCTGTTGGTTTTTCTGACTTATCAGGCCTTCAACATCCTACAGAATATTTTTTCTATTTTCTATAAATAACTACAGGTAAAAATCAGTGACATGAACCTCTCTCTTGCTGTAGTTTTCCCGGGTGTGTCCATATGGAAAGACTGCCGTCCATCCTCCTGCTGAGGCTCCTTCGCGTTGGCCTCCCATTTGGGTCTGAGCAGCTCCACGTCGCTGCATCTGAGGACTGAAGGACTCAAAGTTCAGAGTTTTGTTCTCAAAAGCCCCTTCCACATTACAGAACATTCCTCCAAACTTCATTCGAGGACGAGGTGAGTCAGAACCAAGTCGGGAAAGGAGAGAGGAGCAGTCATCCTCCTTACAGAACCTCTTCTCAGACATGCTGCAAACAAGTGATCCGATAAGAGAAGAGGAGGAGGAGAAAGAGTCTGGGCTGGCTTATGACCGCAGGCATAAACCAAGAGACGTGAGGAAGAGGAGGCAGTGAAGGAGGGGGAGCAAACATGACCCAGAAGAGATCCAGAGAGGAGAACAAACACAAAGTAACGATAGGGAAACGCCTCATTAAAACCTGAAAAGAAACAGTTTTGGTTCTGTTTGGAAAACCAGCCGAAGTTCTGAGTTTCTGGTTTTGATCTTTCTTCAGGGTAAGCCCCGAAGACTCCAAAAATCTTCTCAGATTATTAATCTGATTTGATGGTTATTTATTGGTTGAAAAAGAGTTCAGACTGAGATCGTGTGACCTCGACTGTTTCAGCTTTAGTGAGCAGGAAAATTAAACACACATACACACTACAGTATGACTGAGGAAACTAGTCATACTGTCAATGTTGTTTCTCCATGAAGCTGCCGGACCTCAGAAGCACAGGAAGTTCTCAGCTAATGGACCTCACAGAGACAGAAAAACGGGGCCAGAAGAGGGGGTCAGTGATTATTCTTGCTGATGTTGAGATGTTCCTGCAGTTTGAACTGGAGCTCTTCTTCTGTCAGCTCTTCTTAAATCACACAGACTGACCGGGTTCTCCGTGTTGCACCTTTGAAGTGCCTGTGACATCGAATTTTTATGATGAATCCAATTACATTTATGGAAAGGAAATATTGATAAAATATTTTAAAAAGTAAATTCATGCCACTGAAATAAACAGTTGTTGAGACATATGGTCATAAATTTCACCTGTCCTAAAAAGAGACTTCTGCAGCTCCATGTGCAGCTCTCTCCACTTTCTGTCCATGCTACCTACAACTACAGCAGCTGTCAGCAGTATACAAGGGATGGTAATGAACTTTAATGGAGCCACTTGTGCCTTTCCCATCAGGAAATGTACAATGCATCTCTCTGAACCTGTTCAGCAGTTAAAGGTAGGTAAGTGTACCATATCTGCCCAGACTTGCATCTGCAAATTGTGTAACTGAGCAGAGACAGTCTTTCCAGAGTTTTAAGGTTTTAAGCACCGATCAGCCTCAAACTCTTTAAGCTGATCTAACTCCTGTAGCCAAGTTGTTAATCTTTTCTGAGCAACAGCTGACAAAACATCCCAGCCTAAAGGTCACGCAAAACGAGTTGCTCTCAGACGCACCTCAGAACAGGTAAAAGAGGAGCCTGTAGAGCTATAGGAACAAGGAGTTCAGACCAGAGCATTGCAGTTCCACTTTATATAGACCACAGCTGGATGATGTAAGGTGAAAAGGAAGGATTTAAAAGCATCATATGTCCCCTTTTTAAAAGCATCTGCTTGAAACGATAAAAAAGAAATAAAATAAAAACAAACTAAATACTAATTATGTTTGTTTGTATATGCAAGGATGTCATATATGATTTTCCATGTATAAAATGATCCACTGGGAGAATTATCTGAACCACAGCTTTCGAGAACTTATAAAATAAGGCTCAAGGTTTCAGGAAGTTCTTGTCTCAGCCATGGCAAAAACAGGAAGAACAGCAAGAACTTTAAAGCCCTGAACTGCAGACTTCTGACCGCAGTGAAGTTTGTTTTTCTTGCTCCATGGATTCAGCGACGTCTTCTTTCCATTTGACTCTATGCAGGCAGTCTAATTATGGGCAGCTGCTCTCTGCCTGCTCCGTCTTGCAGACGCTGGTTCTCTCTAGGACCGTCAATAAATGTCAGAAACAAACACGCTGTTTTATGGCAGTTGTTTTGTTTGTGTGTTTTGGGGGAAATGTTTGTGTGTCTGAACAGCTGATTTTATGTGTGATCAGCTGGTTTAGGATGTTATTAACTACAGCGCCCCCTACCTGCGTGTAATTCAGAAAGCTAATGTGTCCTTTTTCTTTTCTTTCAGCCTTCAGGCATGGGTTATGATTAGTCAATAGTCAAATTATATCTGGGTTTGACGCGCTCCGGTCATTGTGGTCCTTAATATTATTCTAGTCACTTGAGTTTTATTAACTTCTACCTGCACTACCTCATGGAAAACCTTCTCATTTCTCCTGGTCCCATGGCCAATTGAACAGCAGTCAGTCCATGTCACATGTAGTAGTCCATACTCAGACCCTGTCAAACCTTCTCAGGAGCAGGGACCAAAAAACAGTTATGGGAAACGCTTGCAGAGTGGGCCGAGTGGAGTGGACCCCGGCTAAATGGAGCCAGTGGAAAAGGGGCGGTGGAAACCTCAACAGCTCACCATCTGCACTTGGTACTCTTAACGTGATGGAACATAGACGTAATGTCTGTAATGAGAACTACATTCTGAATCTAGTTAGGACTCAGACTAAGGAACTTGTAAGATCTGGGCCCTGCAAGAGTTGAACATTCAGAAATGTTCCTTGAAATGTAGCTCCACAAACAAGTCTAATAGTATGTTCGAGTGACGGTGCTTTATTTATGGAAACGCCGAATAATGCAGCTGGCGTCGACGTCCCTGGGATCACCAGATTCTCCAGAGACGAAACCAGTTTGGAGAGTACCACCACCTACTCCAGGAGCTGCATCTGGATGACGGTCACTTTCAGTGGTACTTCCGTCTATCAAGGACCCAGTTTGAGGACCTGCTTACTTCACTCTATACACCCTAAGCGCGCCGCTCACATCGCTAGAAACGCGTCCTTCGCATCGCTTAGCTCATTGTGCCTCTACATAGGGATAACATGTAAACCACTCGCTAGATCGCGTCATTCATGTTTGGTCTTAATGCACCGTTATGCTTTTCTTCTGTGGGTGGTAGACCCCATGATATGGTATTTACCACACTCTAGGTCACATTGATCCAAATCCTCAGCTTGCGCTCTTTCAGCAAAACCCTTAGAAATTATATTACTCATAAGGCCTGTAAAATCAGAATAGAACAGATGTTCATAAACCTCCCTCTGAGATTCATTGCACACTGGTTTTCACCTTATTATCTGGCATTTTTACATCGTCTGTTTTCAAACTAATGTAATGAAATGAACATCAACCAGCTGACTGACTTTCTGGTTGACTCCATGAAAACAGGATCCTCTGTTGACAAGCTGATCTGGTCATGCTGAATATGTTGAGGGAAATTAACCTTTATCTGCTGTTGCCAGGTTCATTAAGCCTTTCAAGAGAAATCCTGTTAACAGTAAGGTGAGGCTGTAGAGTAGTGGTGTGACTGTTGGACCATTTACAGTCCAACCCAAGATGGTTTTAATAGCATAAGGACCTCCATTCACACTCCTTACAATCTCCCATAGTTCCATGGCCTCAGCTACATCGCAACAAACTCCACATGCACTGTCCGTGGAAACTTGAGGCTTCATAGTCGAACCTACCGATGTCCTACATTACTGGTGACAAATTAATCCATTTCCCACACTTTCTGCCATGGCGGCGTCGGACGGGGAGGCAGAGCTAATTTCCCGTGCAGCTTGGGAAAAACCAAAAGAAAAAGGCAATTAAAACTCTTGTTAGGAATAACCTTTATTAATATGCTCCACAGCTATTTTTCCCTTTTATACTATAGTGAAATAAAATACAAGTTCTAATGTTTCCCTTTTGTTACAATAGGATAAGAATGCTCACAAACATACAGTACAAGGATAACTGGCCCAAGGATTGTCATAAATGACCTGAAGCTGGGGCACTGGGATAGATAGTGGAGCAGCCGGTATAACTGGGTTGATTAGAAACCTACAGCAACACTTAGATTAAGTATGGACACCTGCTACTACACAGTCTAGCAGATAGACACCACAATGGTGACACATAGTCTACTGATAATCACTGAGGGAGTGCACATCCATTGCATTGGAGTGCCAGATATAAAACTATATGTGACCTTCTATCGAGGCTCTTCGTCATGCTCTAACAGACGGCGAGGGTCTGAGACGGGAGCCTCAGCACTGTTGTCTGTAATCATTCCTCTGCCTTAATTTAGATTAAAGGAGCTAAAAGTTAGAAACTGGTTGAGAGTCGTTCCTTTAATAGTCTTTAGATAGAGTGAGTGACTGTTTCCGGGGTTCCAAAGGACCAGAGGACCTCCGAGGCGTCTGACCGCCAACAGGGTGCGGTAGCTCGGACAAATTGGTGATCCCGCCCGCGCCCCAGAAGCGGAAACCACTTTTGGATAGGATAGGATTGCCACGAAAGGACAACACATCACAGAAGCGGCCGCAAACCAAAAAGGTAGGGAGATTCCTATTTAAAAATCTCCAGTGTTTTTCCTGTAAAAACACTCTGGCTGTGTTGTTAATTCTGAGTGAGCTGTTTTTGTAATTCTTGGAGGCAGAGAAATGGTTCAGAATAATTGTTGCGTAATAAGTGATAAGACGTGTTAATAGGCGGTGCGATTTTAACAGTGACAACCCGGGAAGAACGGTACATTCTTCTAAAAGAGATCTAAAATCTAAGGGTGTAGGTTTTGAGTTATTTTGTTGTATGCAAGAGAAGATCGGTTTCCCTCGCACACAACATAAAAGCTACCTCCCTGAATGAAGCACGCTATACTTGGCTAAGGGTCCTGAGTTCCACTTAACGGAATTCGAAAGCTCCGCCAAGGGGAAGTATTAGGTTTCAATTGCTCCTTGAACTTCTTAAAAGATTCAAAAAGCTGCTTATTTCTTTGTGAGTAAAACACGCAGAGATAAATGCGCATCCTCGATACAGGTTTCGATGGTTCCTGTTTTCTCGTAGAGAGCACGAAAGCCACCACCGAGAGGGGCTCTTGAGTTTCAATAGCTCTCTAATTTTTCCATAAGAAAAATTTAAAAGCAGCTGGCTCCTTTTTTGAATAAACAGCTGTATAAATATAAAAGTGTAACATCAATTGGCCAGTTGGGATGTGCGAGAGTCGATAAGTGAGCTGACGGAAGTGATGGGGGACATATTACACTGACGGACACTGACTGACTGCTACAAGCTAAGCTAACAGACCCTAGCTCACTGAATAAACTTTACTGTGAATAAACTTTGGTGTCTGAGAGATAACAAAATAAGCTCTCATTTGGACCAGGAAACGGTGCAGTACCGACTGGTTGGCCAGAGTGTGTGAAAGTGTGTGTGAGGTGAGAGAATGACTGAAACATCACTAGGAAATGAACTCCCTTCTTGCTCTTTAGGAGCACGTTTGGAAGCAGGCAGGAGAAATATAGTAGCAAGTTTCACCCACAAAGATGCTGAATATCATCTTAGACAGTTTGATGAATGGGTGAAAAAAATGAAAGAAGTTGGGATTTTTGGTGATGCAGAGGGGCCCCCACCAAATTTCCCCCAATGTGCCACTTACATGGACATGTTGAGGAATAAATTGATTCAGGCCCAAGAGAGAACTGCTGGTGCAAACATGTTTAATCGAGACAAATGCTTAAAAGACGAAATCAACATTTCAGACATGATTAAACTCACAAGACTTCATTTCAGCAACTGTTTTTCCGGCACCACCACCGAACAGAAAAAAGAGGGGCCAGACACAGAGGAAGGTGAGCCAACATCCTACACCACGAGCAGTAAGTACAAACCTTCTCCATTCTTAACACCCACCCCACATGCAGCTGCCGTAATGGAACATGGTCCTTATCAAGGTGTTACAGAAATGTTATACAAAACTGGGGATGCAATGGTTCCATCAAATCTAATTATGCAAATGCCTGTTGTGAAACTGCGGGAGGGCAGGTTTAGATGTGAAATAAAACCCACACATGAGGAGCGAAGAAAAGAAAAACGCAGAGTCTCAGTTACGGGAGACAGTTGGAGAAGCAGTGAGGGATGGCCTTCGAAACACGACAATAGCTGATGAAGAGAGTTTTGAGACTAGAGCACAGAGCAAACACACATGCATACATGAGTCAGAGGATGAGGAGGAAATAATACTAGAGCCACAGGACATGGATGAGGAATTTATACAGTGTGAAAGAAGGAAATTAGAAATGCAGCACGAACTCGAAAAAGCAGAATTGATGTCACAGCAAATAAAGGAAAAAAGAAGACAGACGGCACTCAGAGGGAAAAATTAAAACTGGACCAGCAGGAGCATTTGAACCAGAGATGGAGGGGGACTGAGGAACAGAATAGACCAGCCATAGAAGATAATCGTCTAAGTAGCATGACAACCAGAATAGATGCGGCTACCAACATGGTAAATGAAGTGATTGACGTGACAACTCAGACTAGCACTCCCAGACCAATAAGCAGGGGATATAAAAAAGGTATTACGAATTAGAAAAAGGCGGACCCAAGATTCAGCCAGACACAGAACTGAAAGATTAAAAAGTTTATTCAGCCACAGGAAAACGTCACTCAGGTTAAACTCCACACAGCTTCCAGGAATCACTGAAGCAGAAAGAAGGATTAGTGACTTGTAGTTTCTCCAAATCTTGCAAGGATCAGAAAAGTCACTAACCTGTTCTTGTCTTTGGTTAAACTTGAAACCCAGAGGGGAAACCTCAGTGGGTAGAAGGCAGGGATCTCCACAGTGCAGTGAGAGAGACAGGTGACTTTTTGGCTGAATAATCCAAGGGCTAGGCTGATTCAATAATCCAGGGACAGAAACAGGGTCAATGATCGGAACAAGAGACGTCCAGGCAAGGGGCAGGCAGAGGCATAAATCAGATGCAGGAAACAGGGTCAAAACCAAAATCCAAACAGTTCCGACAAAGGGCAGGCAGAGGCAAAAATCCAAAGGGCAAGGCAAGGTCAAAACAACGATCAGTCAGGAAGAACGCTGGATATCTACGCACACGATGGCTTTCAAAAATCTGGCACCGTTTTGCTTGTCAGAGTCAGGTATATATCAGGGAAGACACAGGTGCTTGGAATGCCGAGTCGGGGCTCCACGAAGGGACTGCACCTGAGAAACGTGGAACGTGGGTGAATCCTCATGGAATTGTTTAGTTGTTATTTGTTGTTTTGGCAATCTCAGCCGTACAGAGGACAGGGGTTGATGATCTTTGGAGATAGGGGAAAGGTTCCAACAAATCGGGGGCCGGTGCAACTTCGGACTCTATCTGTAACGCAGGTCTTTGGTGGAGAGCCAAACTTTCTGCCCCATTGGTACTTAGGGCAGGGATCCGTCTCGGTTGGCCCGTTCTTGACTGAACCAGTGACATTCTGATCATTGACCTCCTGGCCTTTCTCCATATTCTTGGCATCTTAAGGCAGCTGCTTGGGCAGACGGAACATTAGCCTCTTTCTCCTGTACGGAAAACATGGGTGGCTGGAAACCAAACAGAACATGGAAAGGGGACAAACCAGTGGCACTTGACTGCAAAGAGTTCATGGCATATTCAACCCAGGGTAGATTTTGTGACCACTTGGTCGGGTCTGACTCACATAAAATGCGAAGTTTGGTTTCCACTTCTTGCTTGGCTCTCTCAGTTTGGCCATCAGATTGAGGATGAAACCCTGAAGTATAACAATGGCCATCAGTGGGCTCTAGATGGACAAACTGTCTACTTTTAAGGCTAGGTTTAAAACTTTCCTTTTTGATAAAGCTTATAGTTAGAGTGGCTTAGGTTATCCTGAGCTATCTCTGTAGTTATGCTGCTATAGGCTTTTTAGGCTGCGGAGGAAATAATGACCACTTTCACCTCTTCGCTACTTTCTCACGCTACTCTTCAAATTTTGTATTATTTGCTGTTATCTCAGCTTTTAACTTTGTTCTCTTCTCTTTTCCTCTTCCTAGAAGACTACACCTGGCCTGACTCTGTGTCTACCTGTGAAACCTTTCTGGAGAGGGGAATCGTCCAATCTTCTGGCTGGCAAACAACTTAATGCTCACCCTATACGATGATCCACATGGCCCTGTCTTTCAGTGTTTAACCCTTTCTCTCTCATAGACATGGCGATTGACTGATTTACTGTAACTAAATCTATGTGCTCTTCCTTTCAGACTCTAACTTGGAAAACTGGCTCAGAGTTTATCTGTTCCTTTTTTCTAGGTGGAAACGACTAAAAGAGCTACATCCATTAACATTTACTTTTCTTCCATAGAAAGTACTCCTGGAATCAGTGCTTCTTTGTTCTATTTGTGTCTCTGCTCTGTTCTCTCTAACCCCCAGTGCGGTCGGGGCAGATGGCCGCTCACACTGAGCCTTGTTCTGGTTCTGCTGGAGGTTTCTTCCTGTTAAAAGGGAGTTTTTCCTCTCCACTGTCGCTACATGCATGCTCAGTATGAGGGATTGCTGCAAAGTCAGCTCCAGTGACTGTCCACTGTCTCTACATGTTCATCCAGGAGGAGTGAATGCTGCAAGTCACTGACTGGATGCAATCTGCTGGGTTTCCTTTCCTTAGATAGAAAAACTTTTTATCCAATTTGAATAAATAACAGAATCTGGCTGCACTGTTCAATGATTAAGATTAATTGGAATGTATGTACCTGACTTTTGTGAAGTGCCTTGAGACAACATGTGTTGTGAATTGGCGTTGGGGCAAGGGTAACTGTTTTGCTTAAAATTTCCGATGACACCATGGCTGCTGCAGACACTGAGGGATTTTCTGTCTTGTCAGACCGTTTAGTAGCCTTTGACTCTGTCCATCCTTCATCTTAACAGACTTCATAGTTCAGGTTTTGCCTTCAAACAGAAGGGTTAGGGTTTGTAGAAACTGCTTCCTGTCAGCTCTACTGATGTAAATGGGGTGTAGGAGACAAGTATATTTAAAGTGTTTCTGTAAATCCCAGCTATGTGTGCCACTTCACTGGCACTTTGGTGTGTGGGTTGGGTGTGACACAATCGGTGTGTGCTTTGTGATTACATAAACCTGCGCTCATTCACTTTACCTACCTAGAGGAATGGGGTGAAGTCAACAGGGAAAACTTCTGTTGACTGCACACTCACACATGAATGCACATGAATAACTATCCTCCTGTATTTGATTCGAATGTTGGACCGAGAGAGTGAATGGGGAGTTGCTGGCTGTGCAACATGAAATAAAGTGAGCACAAGAAACCCTAAACATCATTAATTTGCTCTTGTTTTAAGCCCACTGTAGCTCTGGAAAGGGGGATTTTGGAAGTTTAGCTGCAATGCTTAATCAACAGAAGATTTTCTTGCATATTTTGGAAATTGTTACATTTCGGTTTATAGAATGCGCAGAGGAATACTATTGGACCGCAAACATTGAATGCATTCATCAATTAGTGCAACAATCATCTATAGATGGTGGTAAAACCATCATTTTCAAAACGCTTCAGTGTCTTGCCAGAGTCCCATCTGGTTGTATCATTTGATCCCACATTATGATTACAGACCTAGTTGGAGGTCCTCTACCCACTGAATGTGGGATAGTGTTGGTCCAGTTGGAAGGGGAGAGGGAACCAGTCGTAGAAGGGGTTCTGGCTGATGCACTGCCTCATTTAGCAAATTCCGTCAGTCGGAGAATGTTCAGGCCGGGGGCGTCTATGTTTCGGGCAGCAGGCTTCAACTGGAGAGCCTTAATACTCAGTAGTGGCCATACAGGAGGAACTGGGCTTAAATCGTTAGCCAGCTGATCTACCGTTTCATCTACAATCAGCAGTTTGAAAGATTCAAGAAAGTTTGAGGAGGGAGGTATCACTGGACAAAAACCCATAAAACATCAAACATATTCCAAAGCTGTGAAACCTGACTGAAACTCTTCAAACAGATCATTGCTGTGGAAATACTCACACGCTTGATTAGCAACTGAAGAATTTTAGATAAGAATGGATGATCGGATATAGCTGTAACTGATTAAGTCATCTTGATCAAGAGGAGGTTTCTGAAGTAAAGGTATAATTACAGCTACCTTGAACTGACTGTGACATCGAATTTTCATGATAAATCCAATTTCATTTATGGAAAGGAAACATTGATAAATATTTTTAAAGTAAATTCATGCCACTGAAATGAACAGTTGTTGAGATATATGGTCATAAATCTAATTAAAAAGGCATTTCCAGAATACTCCTTTGCAATTTTTGTACATCCTCACAAGAGGATTCATGAACTTGGTCAAGGACACGGTTAAAGTGAAAGATTCGCCAGAGGATACAGATATGCTTTTTTTCTTATGATGACCATAGGGAAACCTGAGTGAACCATTGCAAGATTTCCAAGTAAAGTGTATCTGTTCGGTGCAGCATCTTCACCGAGTTGCACCAACTTTGCCTTAAAGAAAACAGCAGAGGATGCCACACATGAGGTTTCGCCTATGGCTATTAGTGCAGTGCAGGATAACTTTTATGTAGACGATTCCCTTTTGTCTGTGTCAAATGAAGGCGAGGCCTGCACTATGGTAAAGGAGCTAACAGGACTATGCAAGAGGAGGTTTTCGTCTTATTAAATGGAACAGCAACAGCAGAGTGGTTCTTGCCTCCATTCCTGAAACAGAAAGAGCAACAGAGGTTAAGGCATTAGACCTCTGCCACGACAACCTTCCAGATGAGCGAGTCTTAGGAGTAAACTGGTGCATTGAAACTGGTGCATTGAGACTCCTTCAAAATCAATGAAAAACCAATAACACAAACCAGGCGTGGCATTCTGTCGTTTGAGAGTTTAATCTATGATCACTTAGGGTTGGAATAAGGCTAAAATTGCTGAGTAGCTTGCAAAAAGCTGTTGTATGGACATTAAATCCACCATCTGGGTCTCGTTTCAGTGGAATTTGGGAAAGGCAGATACATTCTGTCAGGAGAATCCTTACCTGGTTACTGAGACAACAGACTCTTAATGATGAGCGTCTTCACACTTTATTTTATGAAGTGGAATCTATTATAAATGACAGACCCATTACGAGAGTTTCTAACAACTCTGATTCATTTAAATTAAATTCAGTGTTATTTATATAGCGCCAATTCACAACACATGTCGTCTCAAGGCACTTCTCAAAAGTCAGGTACATACATTCCAATTAGTCCTAACCATTGAACAGTGCAGTCAGAGTTAGTTATTTATTCATATTGGATAAAAAGTTTTTCTATCTAAGGAAACCCAACAGATTGCATCGAGTGAGAGATTTGTAGCATTCATTCCTCAGTGGAGACAGTGGAGAGGAAAAACTCCCTTTTAACAGGAAGAAACTTCTAGAAAGAAAGAACATATAAACTCTGAGCCAGTTTTCAAGGTTAGAGTCTGAAAGAGAGCACATATAATTAGTTACAGTAAAAGCTCAGTCAATCGCCATGTCTAGGAGAGAGAAAGGGTTAAACACTGAAAGACAGGGCCATGTGGATCATCGGTAGAGGGTGAGCATTAAGTTGTTGCCAGCAGAAGCTCGGACGATGCCCCGCTCCAGAAAGGTGTCACAGGTAGACACAGAGTCAGGCCAGGTGTAGCTTCTAGGAAGAAGAAAGAGAAAGAAAAAAGTTAAAAGCTGAAATAACAGCAAATAATGTAGAATTGGAGAGTAGTGTGAGAAGGAAAAGTAAATGTAGATTGTCTGTTCCATCAAAGCTCTCTCCGTTTGGCTTCGCATCTTTTGATTATCTTTTCTGCATGATTTCGCAGAGCAAAATTGATGCAGCCTGTAAGGCCAGAAACAACCACCTGTCACTGTGGTAACACCTCCGTCAGTTCAACAGAGCGAGAGGCGACGATACAGACTGCTGCTGTACTTCAGCCGCAGGACATGTCCTCACTGTGTGATCCAACATGAGTTTGACACGTTTTGGAAGAATGTGTCATCCTATTACTACTTGTAGTGCATGAGGGAGAAGTTTGTTTAATACCGCTCTCATTCTTTTAAATCCACATTGTCTGTGTTCTTTTTACTTGAGTATGTTTTTATTCACTACAGTAATGTATTAAATTCACTTTGGGTATCAATAAAGTTAGGAAAACTAAGCTCATAGGTGACCTAATATACTTCCTTTTAAACATTAGGTCTGTGCATTATACAAAACATGTTAATTACATTTTTCGCACAAAATCAATATCAGATAATGAGATTTCACCTCCTCAGTCCCCCTTTTTTGAGCTCCTTTCAGAATGAGCTTTTTTGAAGCTCTGTCACCTTTATGCAAATTTGCTGTATCTGTCCACGACCCCCAACTCAATGTTGGGGGGGGCACGGCCAGCACTGAAAATGGCTGCCAGCAGAAATGCAACAGAACAGCCAAATAGTTTTCAAAATATCAAAAACAGCTTAAAATGACACAGCCTAACAACATAATTTTGCAAAACAACATCTTACTCAATGATCTATATTTAAAAACATGTTTTCTATGTAATACTTTAGGTTTCTGACAGTAAATGGGCTTTTATTGGAAGTAATGTTATTGTTGTTGGTATTTACAGGCTGTTAATAGCGAGGTCTTGGGTTAGTTAGCTATTGCTAAGTGCTACATGACAAGTACGTTCAAGCCAAACGGCATTACGAAGCTTGTAAGACACAACAATAAGTACTGGCATTTCTGTCATCTGCAGATTTGCCACGAACAATAGGGAGTGAATTTTTCTTCAGACGTGTACTGATGTAAGATCTCAAAACAGTCCCTGGTGAAGTGATTCGCGCAAACTAGTATTGTCTTTGGCAATGTGACTGGAAAATTGCCCTAAAAAATAAAATGAAACCACGAATCTTTTTTATCCGACTGGGGGAGAATGTGCCTCATCTTGCGATTGGAAGCATTAGAGACCCAAAGGAAAGTATAAAAATGATCAAAAAGTCAGTTTTGCATAATAGGTCCCCTTTAAAGGAAAAAGGAGGTTTAAATGTTTCATCCTACAACTTTTAATTAATTTTGTTTAATTTTATTTAATTTTTTTTTATTATTTAAATGCTTATTTGGAAACTTTAAATAGGTCCTTTCTAAACTGGCTCTGTGTAACATTTCCTCTTTCCTCTGTGAAGGAGGCAGAGCAGCAGTCAATCCTGCTTGTCTAATATTGAGCGGTTGCATGGCAACAGATTTGCAATGAGCTTTCAGACCAAGCCTTCCCTGTTTACTGAGGCCTGTGAAAACAAACGAGGAAAACTGGTTTCCTGGTCGATAAGTCTATCGATCCTAATGGAAAAGCTATCCATCTTTTCAGGCGTTTGAAACAGTGTGGAGGAATTTTTAAAGCTGCACTTGCAGGGTGGCACCCTAATATTTATAGGAGTGTTTACCTTTCGGACCTGAATAAAAAGAGTCAGTGGTGGTTGAGATGATGACACCTCTTGGGTGGAGTCCAATTGCTCACCTGGCTAAACACAGAACAGGGTAATTAAATGCTGTTGGCTCATCATTTTGTACTTTGACTCTAACATTAGTATTGGAGTTCACCAGTTAGCTACATGGCCACTTATACTTAGAAATCATTACAAACAGAAACAAACCTCTTGAGTTGAAAGGTTTTGGTTCATCAAGCATTTCCATGACGAGTTCCCCTGCTGTATCACAGATGGTGTTTAAATCTGTTAAAAAAAAAACAAAAAAAAAACGTGGTACATATGTTCAAGACTATTACAATGTGTATTAGTCATAGAGTACTGCTAAGGAATTAAAAATAATTTTGGTCTTGAGGGAGCACGAGGTGGGCAGTCAAGAGGCAGCATGATCTAGAGGAGTGGGATGAGGGAGGATGGGAAGCATAAAAGATTGGATTTGTGCCAGGAGACTGAATCGATGAAGGTTTGGGGGGAGGGTTGTAAACAGGAAGCATGACTGGCTTTGGCCTGTGGAGATCTATTTAAGCTGAAATGCGACAGAGTAAATTGCGGGCCACGCATAAGCACATCTGTGATGATGGTTCTCGTGTGGCCCTCACCGAATGTCTGAACGCAATACAAGATGGCAGAGTGCTTAAAGGGGAGGTCCACAGGTCCGGGCCTTGCAGTATTCAGTGTTTTTGTGTGTCTGTTGTCGTTGAAGCAGCTCCTCTGCTCCTGATAATGACATTGGTCATTAAATGTGAAGATGTAAACAAAAAGCGCCTAGGATTAACTCACTTTACTTTATTGTCCTGTGTGCTTTTAGACCGTGACTGGCGGTTGTAATTTACACCCTTTTTATTGCTGTCAATGTCATGTGATTCTGACGTGACGAGGATATTAATGTTATTTTATTGACTTGGTTACAGTGGTTTAATATGCAAAGATCTAGGTTACATACATATAAGGTTTTACTTAAATGCTACAATTGAAGAAGTTCATAATGGCTGCGGGTTAGAAGCCCTCAAGGGGCTACATTTGAGGATTTTACTGAATTATCTGAGGTTTTGCTGGGTACCTCTCTACCTGTACGCCACCACTCTTACTTTAATTACTTGAAACATCTCGGTGCATAAAGTTGAATTTGTTTTGGGTTTTCTCTAATTCACACAATCGAAATTAAAGATGCATCCTTAAAAGCCCCAAAAGAGCCCCAATATTCCTGCTCGGAGAGAGCTTGTGAACTTCTGACCAGCACTGTATTTTGACATTTGATAGTGAAACTCTAATATGACACCACTCAGGAAAAAGTCACATTTATTTGCTAAAGATTCGGTTTTGAGGGTTATTTAAAATCTGTTTAATTAATTATGCTGTTTACACATTGGAAACCTGAATCGGCAATTACTGTTTATCAGCTCAGGTTATTTTAAATTACAGTTGAGCCTGATTTACTAAATGAAGGTGGTGGCAGTCCTCTTCCATACTGACCCCATTTACTGCTTATATTCATGTTTAGGTAGAGTACAGCCTCTGGGAGATCAGGCTGCGTTTCAATTTTAACATACATATAAGGCACTTAATTGTTGGTTTTCCTTTTTCATTGTTGTATTTCCAAATAAGTTTCTATTATAAAGTCAGTTTTATTTCAAGCTTACATTTGATCAATAACCTTTTCAAAATGTAGCCCAAGCTAATCCTGCGTTCTTTTTCACAACGCTTTGCTTTCACAAAAAGTCATCAAATTGTTACAAAGCAAAATAAAACCCTACTGATGTTTATTTGATTATGGGGTTTTAAAAAGGGTAAAATGATCGACCACATAGGACCACCTTATATACAGTTTTATAAATAACAGTTACTTTATTAGCTACGATACAATATTTTAAATAAATGAGATGTGAGCTAACCCAGTATGTGTTCTGTAGCAGCGATCACACTGCAGTGATTCTTTCCAGTGCTGTGCCAGTATTCTCACCACTATTTATACCCGGACAAGCACCTGACATGGACTGTAAACAGTTCATATATTCATGCTAATGACTGTCTACAGACCACACTGACTCCGTCTATGTTTCCATGCTTTATCTTAAGTGTGTGGCCCTGCACTTTAGTTGTTTACTCCTCACAGGATCAAGCAAAGACTACGGCAGTTTGTTTCCTTAAAAAGCACGCGAAGATAATCCATCAGTCGTTTGGCGTGATATCTGCCCTCACTGTTTCATGTATCCATCATTGTGAAATATAGTAGAGGCTGTAAAGTTAGAGGTCCGGTATTTAATAACAGAGTGGAGCTGAGGTTTGTTCTGCCTGTGTTTAACTGTTTACTTTGCGATATTCAGCCATGCAGCAATACAGACTGATGCAGTGTTCCCAAAGTAGATTCCAGCTCGTCAGCTGACTGCTTGCTACAGTGGGTCACGTTAGCCATAATCAGCTGTGGAATGTCGTCTCTCCCTCCTTATTATTATTATTATTATTATTTTATTTCCCTCCCTCCCCAATTTGTCCTCAGACTAGGATCAGTGTCTTTCCTCTTCTTTTTTCTCATTTTTGTCTTGGTTCTTAGTCACAAGACTGCAGGGATAGTGGAGAAGCAGCACTGCATCACATAACTGTGTGCTAGTTTTAAAAGAATGTCCATTCAGATTTTTCTGAAATGGAGCTGGTTATAATAGGCTCTTGATCAAAGTGCTGTACAGAAAAAAACAAATACCAGTGACATGGTTATGCATAGAGTTTGCGGTGAGGGGACCCTCAAATAAAAAGATCCAGTCAAATAAAGCAACCAGAACAAGGATTTAAAAAAATAATAATTAAACTAAATGATCAGAAGAAAGAGGAATTAAAAACTATTATTAGTATTAGTAGTAGTAGTACTTATGTCTGTGTGTAATTATCAGCTTTTTTATAATTGACCTCACTGGAGGCATGCCAGTGTATTTTTGAGGACACAAATGTTATCCGCATATGTCAGTAGACTTGTACTGTACAGTATGGTTACTTGGTTTTTTTGTTTTTTTAAATTGTATTTAAAGGTACGGCATCCGTCCGGAGAGCGTGATCATCTATGGTCAGAGCATTGGCACAGTGCCCTCTGTGGACCTCGCCTCTCGCTATGAGAGTGCCGCAGTCATCCTCCACTCCCCGCTTACCTCTGGCATGAGAGTGGCTTTCCCAGACACCAAGAAGACCTACTGTTTTGACGCCTTTCCAAAGTGAGTACACTCTGAGGACAGATGGCATGTGTGCAAAAAGGGCTACATGCATGATTTTTTTTTTACCTCTGAAATATGCCGCCTCTTTTATGGACTGAAATGATTTTCATCTGATGAGCTCAAGATGGGGTGAAGAATATTCCCAACTGCTCCATCTGCTGGACAGTTAGTAGTATGCAATCCCTTGCAAATGCATTTATATCCCTTTGATTTTTGTTCACATTGCTGTCACAAACTTTAATCTATTTTGTTAGAATTGTATACGATAGACCACAAGTAGAGGGAATGTGGTTTTCATTGGTTTTCAAAATGATTTACAAATGCATATCTGAAATGTGGTTATCTGCCTCACTGAACCAGTACTTTGTAGAACCACCTTTCACTGCAGTCACATCTTGGACATTTCTCTAGCAGATTTTCAATTGGAAATAGGTCTGCACTTTGACTGAACCATCCAAACACATAAATAGTTTTTGAATTAATCAGTTCTATTGTAGCTCTGGCTGTATGGTTTGTGTTGATGTCCTGCTGAAAGCTGAACCTTTGTCCAGGTCTCTCCGGTCTCAAGCCTTTTAAAGCCTACAACAGGTGTTCTTCCAGAATTACCTTTTTATTAAGCTCCATTCCATCAACTCTAATCAGTTTCCCTTTGCTTGCTGAAGAAAGCATCCCCACAGCCGGATGTGCCACCACCATGTTATATGATGGGGACTGTGTGTCGAGGGGAATGTGTAATCTATTTCCCCCCACCTCCACACAATTAACTAGTTGGATGCTGGCCAGAAATTTCAGTTTTGGTCTCATATGGCCAGAGCGCTTTCTTCCACATGTTCGCCATGTCCCCAACATGGCTTGTAGTACACTGCAAACGGTTCCAAATTAGGGCTTTTTTTTCCAACTATGGCTTTAATCTGTCATTTCTTCTCTTGTTATTGCTCTCCTTGCTCAGCCTGTCAGTTTAGGTGGACCGCAATGTCTTGGTAGGTTTTAGGTAGTGCTATAAGCATTCCATTTTCATGCACTTAACCTTCGTGCTTCATGAGATCTTTAAAGCTTGGTATGATGTTATATAACCTAATCCTGCTTTAAACTTCTTCACAACTTTATCCCCGACCTGCCTGCCGTGTTTCTTGGTTTGTCTACAAATGCTCCCTAAAAACCTCTTGAGGCCTTCACAGAACAGCTGGATTTACACTGATTATATTGCACACAGATGGGCCTTGTTCAATAAAAAGGTGATTACCTAAGGCAATAGGTTTCACTGGATTTACTTAGGAGTGTCTGACTAATGGGGGATTAGATGGTAGTGTACTCCATACTTTTCAGATTTGTATTTGTTAAAAAAAGCATGTATTTTCCTTAACCTTTCACAGTTATGTAAAATCCCAATAAAATACACTGACATTTGTAATAGAAATGTGACTAAATGTGACCAAACAACTGTAGCTCTGCTCAATTTTTCCGTCTAACTCAATTCTACAGTAGTTAAATCAGTTTCCAATCTTTATTTCCCCTAATTTGTGTCATTTGTTTCTCCCTTTTCTTGCCACAAAGCATCGACAAGATTTCCAAGGTAACATCGCCTGTCCTCTTGATCCACGGTACCGAGGACGAGGTCATCGACTTCTCCCATGGCCTGGCGCTGTATGAACGCTGTCAGCATCCAGTGGAACCTCTCTGGGTGGAGGGGGCCGGACACAATGACGTGGAGCTCTATGGACAGTACCTGGAGAGGCTCAAACAGTTTGTTGCACATGAGCTGGTCAACTTATAGAGCTGCTTGAAATGAGAGCAGCAGAGAAGAAAGCCATTGTTTAAAAGATGGCCTGAGTTATTGTTTCTGCGTGAATTATTAAAGGAGAATCGGTGTTGGTCTGTCTTGAACTGACTTCGTGGTGACTCACCTCACTTAGTCGAGGCTCCCCCCACCCCCCGTTTGGCTCTCTACTTTGCCCAGGATTACCCTGATCCTTTTTTCACTGGAAACGTCACCTCGGTATAAATCATTTCCTTTGCTTTCAAATCCCTTTATGTTGGACACTGCAGATTAGGAATATGGCAGAAGGGGGACAAAGGTGTGCAAGGACAATATTGGAGTTAATTCAGTAATTACAGAGTAATTAAGTGTCATGTATTTTTGTTCCTGCCTTATGAGATAAGGTCCGTGGTTCTTAATGGAGACATGCATTCCAGGAAATGGCCTTTCTACAGACTAATCAGTCTAAAGCAACTGGACTCAACATGATCTTACACACTGCATCTGATTATTGCTTTCTCTCCTCTCTGAGTACTGTTGTTTTTTTTTTTTATATATAACACATGAGATTTGCACGTTTGTTGATGAAGAGCTGAACAAAACAAACTAACATTTCACCCATCTGTGCCAGTTTGCTATTTTTTAAAATATTGCGGAGGTCTGCATTAATAATGAAGAGTAAACCTTTACATCACCTCTGTATCTCTGTTTAAATGTAAATGGTACATCTTGATTATAAATCCTTTAAGTAAGATGACTGATAGCAGTGAATGGTTCGGTCAAATGCTTGAGAAGGTTCTGTCCAGCCACTGCTTAGTTTGGTTTTATGTATTGTTGCTTTAAAACACCCATCCTCATACTGCTGATAAATATGTTTTCAGAACATCTGTGGACAAAATTCTGACCTTTTGGAAATAATGATTCACCCATATATAATGATTATTATGAGTCCAAGTTTGGTACACTTTCTGTCTCTCGGTCTTAATACATCAAATGGAATAATTATGATAGATCTACTTTTATGTAGCTGGGTTAGATTATACTTATTTATCTTTTTTTATATATAAACATAAATGAAACTACTGTGACACTACTGTCAATTCTGAAAGACCACTATTGCTAATCAGGATGGGTTATGATCTCTGCTAGTCTATATCAGTTTATCAGTTCAGGAAGTTGCTAAAAATATTACAGTGGATTATTTGGGGTATAAGTATAGTCTTTTTCCTTCAGTATATTTACGCTGGACAGTTTAACTCCAAGCATGGCTCTCGAGTCTGTACTGTGCTGAGACAATGAGTTATGTCAGGGTGACTCCATCATGGCCAAAAATGGTTCGCTTTTGTATTCATTTTATCTTTCTTCACCATGTTTCTGAAATCATTGTTTCATTTGCCCTTTAATTCTGAGAGCCCCAAAATAGAGCTCTGTCTCACTGTCAAACCCTTAAAATGAAAATGTCAAAGTGCTGCTGTGTGCCATGAACAGAACAGCGTTTACTGTTTTTTTTTTTTTTTTTTTTTCCTGGCATGCAGACATTCAACTGCAAAAGAAATGTCATTTTCTTTGTGGTTATTTTTGCTCTTGGGACAGTTGAACTTTTTTTTTTTTTGGGTCACAGTTAACAATAAGCCAAGCGGTGCTACTGTAAACCTTCAGGTCTGACTGGCTGCCTGCTCCAAGAGCAGAAACAACTAGCCGTTTGTCAGATTGACCAAGATCCACACCAGGATTGGGGACGACTTTTTTCTATGCGATCATGTGTTGACACTTTTGTTTATATTTCTTTTCTTTTTTATTGTATTTTATTTTGAGCTGTAGACAGATTTTTTACTGTAATATGCTCAGAACATATATTTACAGTTTTCCTTTTTTCCACAACCTTTTGTTTGCCTGGATTTTTTCTTTTCTTTTAAAACCCTCAATACGGCAAGGCTGTCATTCAGGCAGCCATGTAATCCGATTTGATTTAGTTTGTATAGCATATTTCAATGCAAAGAAACTATGTATTAACATTAATATAGAAATTCTAACATGGCTAGAGAAAATAAAATTGTATGTGGAAGAATTATGTAATTTGTGACAGATCATTTTAATTTCTAGCAGGATTATTGAACATTTAAACTTGTTTAATTATGTGGGATGGAGTGAGTTTGGTAACATGGAAATATTTTCTTTCCTCTTCATAAGAAGCTATTTTACAGAGCCCTTTAGTTATGGGAATTTTTTTCAGAAGAGAACCAGTGAGACTAATAAAACAGGTAAGTTTGTGAAGTACCGTTCCTTCCTCCTGAGGACAGACCATTTGTACACCAGCAGGTGGCAGTGTTGCTCTAATCTCACTCACTGGATGCAGAGCTTCTGGAGATTCTTTGAAAAACTCCTTGGAAACCCATGTTTTCCTTTCGAAGTCCAGGGGAGGGAAATCCACATGTTTGAGGTAGGAAGCAGAACTGGAAACTTCTTCACAAGAGAACATTACTAAAAGGTTTATTGTATAAATGTTTTTATTTGGGACAAACATTCTGTTTCCTCAGACTAAATGTACAGTAGTATTTCTATTGACATTGATACAAGTGAAGGGAATTCACTTTTTATTATTGAACTGTTAAGCAAAGCAGTAACTTATAATTGGGTGACTGTGGCTCAGTGGGAAGAGTAGTTGTCTTGCAATCCAAAAGTTGTGGGTTCAATTCCAACTTCCTCCTGTCATGTGTCGGTGTGCCTCTGGGCAAGGCACTTAACCTCAAGTTGCCTACCAATCTGCGTATCGTTGTACGAATGTGTGCGCGTTTGTGAGTGCTTTACGCTAGAACCACATTCAGTCAATAAAGCACTTTGCGTGGTCGGACTGGAAACGCACTATATAAGTGCAGTCTATTTTGTGTACAGGTCCAGAGGGAATACTTTGTTGGACTACATTTCACTGAAATTACAGCTCCAGTATTTGGGGGTGTGTGTCTCTACCAGGTTTGCACATCTAAGAATTAAATTTCAATTTGTGTCTGGACTCTGACTGGGTCATTCTAACACAATACACTTTCATCTAATCATGTATATTTTAGCTCTGGCTGCATCCTATGTTTAGGGTTGTCGCCCAGCTGGAAGGAGAAGCTTCACCACACTTGTAAGTCTTGCAGCCATAAACCGATTTTCTTCCAGGATTGCCCTGTATTTAGTTTACTCTACCTACCCATTAACTCCTACCAGATTCCATCTGCTTGTTAAAGAAAAGTATCCCTACAGCATAATGTTGTCACCACGTTTCATGATGGGGATGGTATGTTCAGGTTGATGTGCAGTGTAAGTTTTCCTCCAAACAGCGTTTTCTATGTACGCCAAAAACGTCAGTTTTGGTCTCAGCTGGCAAGCACTTTCTTCCATCTTTGCTGTATCACTGACTTGACTTGTGCTAAATGCAAATGGTTTCTATTATGGCTTTTTTTAATGACAGCCTTCCTTCAGTCTCAGGTTTGTTGCTACGTCTAAAGAATGTACCCCTGCCCTGCCCGTCCCGTCAGTTTCAGTACTTACTAAATAGTGACTTTATAAGGAAATTTGTTGCCCTGGGTTAGGGAAACCTGAGAAAATAGGGGTAAATGCAATGCATGCCAGTTTTTACACTTTATTTTTAAAAAACTACATTCAATTTTGCAAGAGAGTGCCACTTAGTAATAGTTATTTAGTTGAAAGCTCTTTAAAATGTGTTGTGATAAATAAAATATAATATGCTGCTGCACTCTGTAGCCTGTCTCCAGGAGACAAGGTTCAGGTTTGAATTTGAGCTAGGCTGTAGTTTGCATGTTCTCCCTCGGCATGTGACTCATTAGGGAACACTGGATATTTAAAACTATCTCCATAGATAGACTTAACTGGAAATTCTTGTTTGCAACCTTGAGTAAATTTGGTTTTGAAAACTCTTTCATAAACTGGTTAAAAATATTATACAGTTCCCCAACAGCATGTACCAGGACAAATAACCAAACATCTTCCAGCTTTTGTCCTGAGAAGGGCACCAGACAGGGATGCCCACTTTCCCCGTCATTATTTGCTATGTTTGTTTGTTATTTTTATTGAACTACTAGTGGCAGCAATAAGGCAAACTAAAGATATTAAAGGCATAAAATGCATGAATATTGAATATACAATTAGTCTATACGAATGATGTATTACTTTTTCTCCAGCAGTCACAAACCTCTCCCTCTCAGGTAACTGGATTGATAAATTCTTAAGAGTTTCAGATTATTCTATAAATTGGTTAAAATCTACAGTTCTTCCAATTAATTGTTCTTTCCACAATTCCCTTAATACACAACTACAGTCAGGGAATATTACATATTTGGTTGTTAATGTTTTTCCTAGATTGGCAGATTTAGCAAAACTAAACCACATCCCGCCTTTTATAAAGGTGGAAGATGATCTCGCTAGATAGAAATCTCTTATCATTAATGGGTAGGGTTGCTTCAGTAAAAATAATGGTCTTGCCAAAAATCTATTACTTATTCTAAAAGATTCCAAATAAACCGTCATCTGACTGGTTTAGATCTCTGGACTCCACCATCACTACATTTCTTTGGCAAGATAAACCCCTGCGTATTAGCTTAAAAATGCAACAGAAGACCAAAGATAAAGGAGGACTAGATCTGCCTAACTTTCACCATTACTTCTTAGCCAACAGGCTACAATACATCTCAAAATGGTTTAAACACATCCATCTAGATAAACCCTGGCTAGACATAGAACAGACATTATGCAATAATAAGATTTCAGACTTACCATTTATTAGCTCAAATATAAAACCATATGTATGCTTTAAAAGCCTCAATATCAGCTCCTCTCTGACAGCATGGTGGGAGTATCTATAAATGACAGGGTCTTCACTAATCCCATGCAGACGTACACCCGTCTGGAACAACCCTGACATCCTACAAAAAATGATATGATAAACTTTCCAGATTGGAGGAGTAAAGGCAAGGCAAGGCAAGTTAATTTATATAGCACATTTCAGTAGCAAGACAATTTAAAGTGCTTCACATGAAGAAAAACAAAACAAAAAACATATTAGGCAAAGTACATTACAGTGACATAAAGGTAATTAAAAAATAAAGAGAATAGAATGATGGATAAGAAAATGAAAGGAAAGTTGGAGTGAAAACTTAACCAATAATGTTTAGATGGCACAGTCAAAGGCCACTCTAAACAAATCTTGATTTGAAGCAAATTAGGGTCTCAGCGCTTTTACAGTTTTCTGGGAATTTTTTCCAGATTAGTGGAGCATAAGAACTAAAAGCTGCTTCTTCATGTTTGGTTCTGGTTCTGGGTATGCAGAGAAGATTTGAGCCAGAAGACCTGAGAGGTATGGATGGTCTGTAATATATTATATATATATATATATTTTGCAGTAATCAATTCTACTAAAGATGAACGCATAAACTAGTTTTTTAAGGTCCTGCTGAGACATTAGTCCTTTAATCTTGGAGATGTTCTTTAGGTGATAGAAGGCTGACCTTGTTACTGTCTTTATCTGCCTCTGAAGGTTCAGGTCTGAGTTCATCACTACACCCAGATATGTGGTTTCTAGCTGTATTAACTAAAGCTGTGTGCTAACTTTTAAACACTCTTCCTTTTGTCCAAAGATTATTACTTCAGTTTTGTTTTGATTCAGTTGAAGAAAATGTTGGCACATCCATGCATTGATTTCTTCCATGCATTTACCCAGTGCTTGAATGGGTTCACCTGGTGACATATAGCTGTGTGTCGTCTGCATAGTTATGAGAACTTACGTTGTTGTTATTGAATTGAATACCTGGAACATAGATTTGAAGGAATTCAGTGCAATATGGGACGAACAAGAATACATTTTTAAAATATCAACAAATTAAATCTATAATAAAAAATAAATGTAGGCTCAATAATGTTGGGTTAAGTGTATTAGAGTTCCTTAATCTCAGCCCTCCCAAACGAATTGGCTCTGTGGGCTCTCTGTCTTTGTGGGCTTCAATATGGGCTATTTCTGGCTGGTGTATAGGTGTCCGTCATGTGTTCTTGGGTTTGAATGCTGTGGGTCTACTTTTCGCAGGGGTGCACTTCACGGGAGGGTTTATTTTTGTGAGGCTGGTGGGGGCGCATTTGCGCAGTGTGGTATTTGTGCACGGCTTTTGCATGGGCCCCAATTTTAATGTACAACTCAGACACTCACTTCTAACATTTTCATGACACACACATGTAGGTCCTTGGGGGTGGGCAGTGGGAGTGTATTTCATTAACATCACCTCTAAGGGTTAAGTTGCATGTAGACATTGAGGTTTTTGGGGTGGAGGGTGATTTTGCCCCACCTCTCTCTCTTTCTTGCTTCTTTTCATTCCTTTTCGTTTCCTCTCTGTGTCCATTGCTATTGACATAGTCCCAACGCAGTTTCTATAAAGTTTATTTTATCAATATCAAGTAGAGCATTATGGCTTAGTCGTACTGCTCCACTTGTGAAAGTAAATCTGTTGTGCTTCTTCTTGGCACTCAGACAACGATTCTAACTGCCGGACAGGACACGGTAAAAAAAATAAAATTATCTCCACTTTGCCTTGTGAGTTCAGTAGTGCTTATTATCTCCGTGTGTCTCTGTGAGTCGGTCCTGTGATGGAATGGGAAACAGTCCAAACATCCAGCTGACACTGACCTCTCATCCAGCAATATCAGCCAGGGAAAGCTCCAGTCGACCTATTAGTTCAGGACTATCAGACTAGAGCAGATATAAAAATGACGGTGGAAGAGGAAAAAGGCGAGACACGGAGTCACATGAAAATATCAAAGTGAAATTGGCGCTTGAGTATAGCACCGAAGTCTTTATGAACCATGTTGTTTCTCTTGTTTGCTGTATTTCCGACTGCCCATAAACGCATCATTTCCTTTCTTTCCAAGCCGCGCCTGCTCTCTCTTGTTGGGGGTTGGAGGCTGACCGACGGACGAAAGACAGCCTATCAGCGGAAGAAAAAACATGTGGAAAAGGAGTATTTAAAGAGGGAAATAAACCCGAGAACTTGCCTTCTCGATAACGTTTTCACCCTTCGCAGCAGTACTGGGTGTTTTGCTTTTTAAATCGGCTCGCCGAGGAGCGAATGGACAGAGCGGTGGACAACGAAAGCCTCATCACCGACGAAAGCCCTCACTGTCCATACAGCCGTTCACATTGTGTCTGTGTCCGTCCGTCCGTCAACCTTTGGGGGTGGTAAAGGATTCACCAGGTGAGCCTTTCAGGTCACGCGTTTTCTTTTTATTTCTGTCATGAGAGTTTCCGTTTCTAACTGAGCTGTTGGTTAGACAGTGACAGCTGAACAACGTGTTGCTACGTGTCCCACTCTCTGAGCTAGAAGTTATACTATTTGGTCATTTTCTTGACGTATTAAGACCCCTAATGGTTTCTCTTTTATAATGCATCAGAAGCAGCAAAGTACTCACCGTTACCCCTATAAATAACCAGCTGCATATTTTATTGCAAATAACCAGCTGCATATTTTATTGCGAGAAGTGTTACTTTGGCCAAAACAAGCCCGTAGGCTGAAACTCACTATATATAAATGTTTATACAGCGATCCTCAAACATTTAACACAGCTCATGGCTCAACGTGGACCAGAGTCGCTGTGCAGTCACTAAAAAGTCGTGACAGTGCCGATCCAGTTCTGCATACAGTGAGGAAACACTTGGCTTAGTCACACTGCCAGTGTCGACATCCAGAGCGTGATTTTCACAGCTGAGGAATAGCTTTGTCTGTCGCGCTTTGACTCCCGGTGTTTCCCACCCATTCGCATCTGTCTGATATTCAGTAGCTTTCAAATCAGGACAATATGAGGGTGAGGGGCGTGTGTCCCAGATCTGTAGCTAATACAGTGTATCGCTGATCCGCCTGCAGCTGTGCAGACTTGTGATTTGTGTCTTTATGAAAACATCCCAATGCAGGCTGCAAGTCGTTTCTATCCATCCAATGTTTAATTAAAGCTACTAGCAAGATTATTTTGGTAAAATTAGTCAAACTTACTTTAGAAATAGTTTGCCACCTCTAGAAAGACATGTTATGGTCAGTTCTACAGCTCCTTTTGCTATTTTGTTGTAAACTAAATAATTTTAGCATCCAGATAAAATCTTCTAGCCATGTGAACATGCCTTTTGTGACATCACAGAGGGCACCTGACCAGATTTTTTTCCCCTCTTATTCAAATGTGTGTTTTTGTTTTAACAGATTCCTTCGTCAAATGCGATTACTTGTAGTCTGGCTTCAGCAAAATGAGCTGTATGACCATCATGTTTGACTGTCAACATGATTTCATTGTCATTTTGTAAAATGCGAAGATAGCTCTATGCTAGATCTAAGAGAACATCCACCTTCCAAAAAGCTTTTCTTTGTCAGTTCTCAAAATATGTTTTCTTAAGGTCCTCGGGATCGTCGATATGCTTTTGCAGACTGATAAGACGTCAGTGCTTCTTTTTTTTCCTGTTCTTAAATTTCTTTTAAGAGCAGAACATGAATTGCTTTATTGAGATTGTTTAGCTTACTTCACGTTGTCATACAGGCTCTTCTTAGGTGCTTTCTTTATGGGGAGTGGGGATTAAATCTTGCTCTGATATCAAAATAGGGGCATTATGAATGCTAAAATGCAAAGAGTGCAGAAAAATGAAGAGGACTTGTGTTTTTGCTTCCAGGATGGTTTATCTTCAAGCAATGTTGCAGCATGCAGCAGTATAAAACACGGTACAAGGGAATAGTGTTTATAAAGGGTATATTATATTTTATTTTTTTACATTACACTCACCGGCCACTTTATTAGGTACACCTTGCTAGTACCGGGTTGGACCCCCTTTTGCCTTCAGAACTGCTTTAATCCTTCGTGGCATAGATTCAACAAGGTACTGGAAACATTTCTCAGAGAGTTTGGTCCATATTGACATGATAGCATCACACAGATGCTGCAGATTTGTCGGCTGCACATCCATGATGTGAATCTCCCGTTCCACCACATCCCAAAGGTGCTCTATTGGATTGAGATTTGGTGATTGTGGAGGCCATTTGAGTCCAGTGAACTCATTGTCATGTTCAAGAAACCAGTCTGAGATGATTCGTGCTTTTTGACATGGCGCGTTATGCTGCTGGAAGTAACCATCAGAAGATGGGTACACTGTGGTTATAAAGGGATGGACATGGTCAGCAACAATACTCAGGTAGGCTGTGGTGTTGACACAATACTAAATTGGTACTAAGGGGCCAAAGTGTGCCAAGAAAATATCCCCCATACCATTACACCACCACCAGCCTGAAGCGTTGATACAAGGCAGGATGGATCCATGCTTTCATGTTGTTGACGTCAAATTCTGACCCTACCATCCGAATGTCGCAGCAGAAATCGAGACTCATCAGACCAGGCAACGTTTTTCGTGTTAATGATGTTAACAGGTGCACTAAAGGGGCAGCAATGAAACAACCCCAAAAGCAGGAATGGTTTTGCAGGTGGAGGACACAGACATGTTTCCCTCCTCATTTTTTGACATCTTTTCAGTAGTTTTGCATTTGACGAGGGTCAGTGTCACTACTGGTAGCATGAGGTGATACCTGGACCCTACAGAACTTGCACAGGAAGTCCAGCTCCACCAGGATGGCACATCAATTTGTGCCATTGCCCGAAGGCTTGCTGTGTCTCCCAGCAGAGTCTCAAAGACATGGAGGAGATTCCAGCAGATTACTGTTGGAGAGCTGGACAGGGCCGCCGGAGGTCCTTAACCAGTATCGGTTCATTTGTGCGAGGAGGAACAGGATGAGTACTGCCAAAGCCCTACAAAGTGACCTCCAGTGGGTCACTGGTGTGAATGTCTCTGACCAAACTATTAGAAACAGACTTCATGAGGGAGGCCTGAGGGCCCGACATCCTCTAGTAGGCCTTGTGCTCTCTGCCCAGCACCGTGGAGCTTGACTGGCATTTAATAGAAAACATTGGAATTGGCTGGTTCGGCTCTAGCGCCCTGTTGTTTCACAGATGAGAGAAGGTTCACTCTGAACTGATGTGACAGACGTGAATGGGTCTGGAGAGGCTGAGGTGAACGTTATGATGCCTGCATCATTGGAGCTCAGGGATGCCCTGGTCAGGATCTGGGAGGAGATACCCCAGGACACCATCTGTCGTCATATAAGGAGCATACCCCAACGTTGTCAGGCATACATACAAGCACTTAAGGGCCATACAAACTACTGAGTTCCATTTTAAGTTGCTGCAATGACATTTCAGCAAATTGGACTAGCCTGCTGCATCAGTTTTTTAGATGTAGTTTTTTTTTTTAGCACTGTATCACCCAGCTATGTTTTTACAGTGAGTGAGGATTTTAGTGGGAAGAAAATACATCACATGATGAGATCTTTAGTCATGAGTAAGTGAACATCCAAAACAGAGTTCTATTGTCATACTTTTGCCTTTGACAGCTCAGTTATAGTTTAGATGGATGGCTGTTAATATGCACAGTAAATGTTTTAGAAATGTTGTAACGGTATATGCCTGTTGATGTGGATAAACCAGAGGGTGTCGCGACTAGTTTGTTTTGTGGCTTGCATAAATCACAGAGCTATTGTCTTACTGCCCTTGATTGTGCCCTGCTTTGTTGAGGAGTTGAAGAGGTTTGTTGTTGCTCTTGAGCAAAATGGTGACAAATTGGCTCATCAAGACAAGGGTTTTTTGTTTGTGTGTGCTTATCGGTTAGCCAAATAAAGCCTTTTTCATATTTTATTGAGGCAGTTTTATACTGTCAGGTTGATTCACACAATGTACCAAGACCTTCACAGTTTTAGCACTGTGTTTACTTGCCTGTTCTCTACTAGGGCTGCACGTAATTAAAAAGTGTTGCGATAATATTGGTAATTGCAATATTAATTGCATTTGCATTGCGATGACAATATCAGTTGCAATATATCCCTATTTGTTTCGTTCCTCTGTGTGTCATCTGTGCTTCCAACACTTTGTAACCTTTAGCATTTTGGGCAGTGTCATTTATGTCCGCTGTGAGAATCTGCTGGTGTGAGACTCTGGCACACTAGCTAAATATTACATTGGCATGTAAAATGCATATTCATAACAGTTGGAATATATTAGCCATTGCAGTGAAACAGTCCTTTGCGATATGAATATTGCAAACACTGATCTTGCTATGATGATATATTTGCGGTAAATTGTGCAGCCTTACTATCATAAACAATAACATGAATCAAATCTCCCTGCCATGTGCACTTCTACATTTATCTTTGACTTGTCAAGTTGTACCATCCTAACTTTCTTTAAAAAAAACAAACATGCATAATCTTAGATAAAGTGCTTGTTCAACATAAAAACCTTCCTTTTTTTCTTCTTCCAAAACTGACCTGATACAACCAGTGCCTGAACATATACGACCTATGTGAGATATCATTACTCCTGATTTTCCGTCTTGACAGATTAAAAATCTTTTGTGATGTAGCTTTAATAAAGAGAGGACATATTAGCTAGAAATCCAGATTTATCTCTTTATCCTAGCTTTGTCCAATATCCGTTAGGATGGGCTTTAGCTTGCAAGTCTCTGTAATAAAAGTGTATATAGGAGAAAAAAGGAAAGATGCTGTTGTAGTGTTTACCTTAAAGAGTGCCATTAAAGGCATATTTTCCACTCCATACAAAGTAGAAACGTCTGTATACCACTGTTAAAATCTTGTTTTTTTAATGTAGAAAAATGAGACCAAGATGCATCTTGTGATAGATGAGCTGTATCTCCTTTGGAAAACATATAGGAACAAATATCTACAATTTAGTGGTTTTATAAGTTTGCATATCCTTTAAGTAACTGTTGAAGCACCTTTTGATTTTATCCCAGCACTCTTTTGGACAAGACTCTATCAGCATCGCACATCTGGACTATTCGCCCACAAAATCGCTCCAAATATATCAGATTGCCAGAGCATCTCCTGTGCAGAGCCTTCTTTAGATCACCCCAATGATTTCTCAATCTGATTCCAGTCTGTGCTCTGGCTTGGCCGTTCTCAAACCATAACCATCTTTTGCTTTGGTGCTTTTTAATCGTGCTGAAAGATGCAGTTCCTCTTCATCCTCGGCTTTCTAGCAGCAACATTGACAGGGCCATCACTCCATGCACCTTGACTAAGGACCTAGTTACAGCTGCATAAAAGATGGCATTGAAGCATGACGCTGCCCCCACCATGCTTCACTAAGGGGTGTGTTTTTTTTTTATGTGCAGTTTTGTTTTTTTTAGACCACACATAACCTTTTAAAATGTGGCCAAGATGTTCAACAAGGGTTTTAATCACCATAAGACATTTTCTCACATGCTTTGGGAGACTTTTTGTGAAATCTTGCCAGGCTTGGATGTCTCGCTTCATAAGAAAATACTTCCTTCTTGCCACCTTGCCCCATACAGACACATGCAGAATATAAGACATTGTTATCACATGTAGCTTTTCACTGTGAAATCCCTTTGAGTGTTTTGGAATCTTTCTGTGGACCATATTTTTTGCTTTGGGATGTGACTAAGAAAACATCAGTATCAGTTGCTATTCAAGCATGAGCTTGAATGTGCTGGTTAATTCTGAACACAGAAACATCTTCATATGCACACTTATGGACCCTCTATATTTGAGTTCCTTATTTCTTCTTTTTCCCTCTGAAAGATCTCAGATCGTTTTTCATTTGAGTTGTGCAGGTTTTAGATGACATTAAAGGTGGAGAAAGTTCAGAAACATTTTTCTTTGTCAAATGTTTTCAAAGCACCAAAATTTGGCACTTTAACAGGGGTGTGTATGCTTTTTTTTATATCCAGTACATGCTAAGTGATTGCTTCTGCCCACTTGATGTCTTTATGTTTGTACGGCTCATATTCTGGCAAAAGTCCGTTTGCGCAGTAATAAGGCTGTCCCACCTCGTCTCTGGGAATATATGAGGGGCTCTCCCACTCTTAAAGAAAAAATGTGCGAAGTTTTGGAATAGGAGTAAGGCTAGTTTAGAGGAATTTAATTCTTTACGCCATTATTTTAGGATGATGAGAAATATGTGTATGTGTAGCCATCCATGGCCTCAGTTTCTTGGTGTTGCTTTCTACATTTATGCTAAACAGTCTCGAGCTTGTGCTGAAGCGCTCTCCCTCTTCCCCACAGTAATTGGTGCCATCTGTTTGGCTGTGTTTTGGTGCTTGGAATGCTCTGTTATGTTGTGATCCATTAATGCTGTCAAGAACAGCCAGTGTCATCCAGCTCAAGACAAATCATCCAAGACGTATGGCACTGATGTGAAAAGTTACCTTGCATTTTAAAATCAAATCCTTGGATATTAACCAAGGCGTAGTTGGTTGGAGGGTAATTCTCAGATTTTTTTCCTACATTTTAAATCCAAGTCCAATAGGATAGTAGATGTTAATTTTAAAGTCGTGCAGCGGATTAACAATTTGATTTAGGCCTGGACATTGACTGGGCCTCTCCAAAACATGAATATGCTTTGATCTAAACTAGTTCTTTGTAGCTTTGGCTGTATGTTGAGGGTCGTTGTCCTGTTGGAGGGTAAACCTTTGCCTAGGTCTCAAGTCTTTTGCTGCCTCTAAAAGGCTTTCTTCCATTATTGCCCTGTTTCTTTTTCCTTGATCCATCGTCTCATCAGCTCTGTCAAGTTTTCCCTGACCCTGCTGAAGAAAAGCATCCCCCAGCATGATGCTTCCAGTATCATGTTTTAACCCGTTTTAACCCTGGTGTTTATAGGATGTTTATTTTTCAATACATGGTCTCATGTATGGTCTCACTGTCTTCCACAGTTGGCTGTGTCCCCTACATGGTTTGTGGTGAAGTACAAACCGTGCCTTATATGGCTTTCATTTACTAATGACTTTGTTCTTGCATTTCTCCCATAAAGGCCACATTTTGGGGCACAACTAAAAGTTGTCCTAAGTCATTCTCTCACCTGTGCTGTGCATCTTTTGAGTTTCTCCAGCCTCTTGGGAGCTTCTCTGAGTGAAGCTGTCCCTGCCAGTCCAGGTCTTGAAATTTTAGCATTTGTGCTATGCTCAAAGCTTGGGATATTGTTTTTTAGCTTAACCCTGCTTCAAACTAGTCCACACCTTTCTCCCTGACCTCTCTGCTGTGTTTCTTGCTCTCCACGATGCTGTTTGTTTTCTAATGTTATCTAACAAACCTCTGAGGCCTTTACAGAGTACATGGGTAATACTTATTGCCCCGTCTACACAAAGCTGGGTTTGAGAGTATCCACAAAACTTCTTGGTTGGATAGGAAGTCTCATCCTATCCAACCAAGCGGCTGCGAAAGCGACTACATTCAAATCCTGCTTCCAGAGTGGTAGAGTTCACTTTTATTCTTGTAGAAAATATGAAACTTGTGTATTATTTTTCTTTCACTTCACCAGTATGCACTTCTTTGTGTTTGTCTGTCTCATGAAACCCTAATGAAAGAGGGCTAAAATATGTGGTGTAGCTAAATGTGAAAATGTTTATGAATTGTGAATAATTTTGCATGGTACTGTACAATTTTTTTTTTATATAGTCACTTTAAAAGACTTCTATTACTTACGTTTCACTTAAGGAGAAGCGAAATGAGGAAATACATTTTTTCTTCACATACTTGATCTCTGTCTTTTTTTTCTGCCCTCAGATAAGCGGACAAGAATACCATGCCAACGAGCGATTGCCCAGGCCGCTTCCCAGCATTTGTGGCTCCGTCTCACAGCAACCATCAGAGATGTCCAGGTTACGTTCCCGGGCGGGTGGCTCCAGTCCGCTCGCCTACACCTTCTAAAGCTCCACCACCTCCGCCGTTGAAGCCACATGGCCTGCGACTGGAGCAACGAACTGCACCCAGTCTGTCTGTTGAAAACCAGCGCAGGGTACCTTCTCTGAACCTTCGGCAAAGGAAAAACACCCTTATCTGCTGTGGAGTCTCGCTGGGCGCTTTCTTTCTTACACTTATACTTGTCCTCAGTCTCACAAGTGGAGACGAGTTAGATGGTTAGTATTTTAGGACCAGCTTTTAAGTATGTTTCTCAAAATTTGTGGAATTCATTCTATTGGGTTTTCTAATGTGTTTTATTGGTCGTGCTCACAGAGAACTGTCCAGACCACCACTTATCCCTTCGTAGCTGGAATCCAGGTCACCAACCAGACAAGGATATTGTTGTCCAGAGGGGACATTTGTATAGACTGGAATCTTCTGCCACCTTTCGTTCACTTACCATCCAATCAGGCGGTAAGATTATTATTTTATAGCATTTTCAGCCATAGTGTTTGGATTATATAGCAAGTAATTTTAGTTAAAAGTTCATTTGACTTTTCACAGGTCGTGTCGTTTTTGCTGACAATGTGGATGGCAGCAGAAACATAACCTTGAGGACTCATCACATCCTCATAGAAGATGGTGGAGCTCTTCATATCGGTTCACCAAAATGTCGCTACCGGTCTCGTGCCACAATTGCCCTCATGGGTCGTTCCGACAACAAAGATGTCCCGGAAGTCCGTTTCCTGGGCCGCAAGTTTATTGGCGTCATGAGTGGTGGAACCTTAGAGCTGCATGGCACAGAGCGGGTTTCCTGGTCTCTGCTGACCCGAAGCATCCCTGCATCCGGTCTTGCCACTGGGGATTATGCCTTTCAGAAAAACTTCAGCCGAGGGATCAACTTCCGAGTGTTCGACCCGGACACGTCTGCTTTGCTGTATGCTGAACGCTATGACACCCACGATTCCTGGAATGACAGTGTGCGACTCACCCAGCTGCTGCGCTCCCTACCGGCAGGGCGCATAGTCGCTATGGCTGTGGGGGACTCTGCTGTCAAAAGCTTGGTGGATGAAACCAAGAAAGCCATTAAAGAGGTGCTTGGCAGCAGGTTTGCCTATGATCTCAAATACAGGTAAAAACATATTACCAGTGGGGTTCATATTTGGATCCCCCTTATGGGAGGTGAATTAGCTTTAAAGCTTTTTTGAAATGATGTTTGTTTTCGTTTTTTCCTGTGGTGGGAAAGTGTCAGCTCTCATAAAGACCTTTTGCTTCTCCAACGAATGTTGCATGGAAACGTCTTTAGGAACATCTTGTTTAATATCAGTCTCCAGGGGCTGCTAAGGAAGATTATTGTTTTTTCTTTGACAACTAAAATAAACGCTTCCACTTTTGAAGCCTCACTACTTGGAGCACCAGCATTTCGTTGCACGCATATCCTAAACAAAAGAAAATAAATAAGCCCTCTTTCATGCATCATTACATTTGAGACTTTCCCTTCAATCTTTCCCAGTGACTTGTCTTCCTGTTTCCTGTGCCTTTCTGGTGTATCGCACAGCGCCAGAAAAAGGAAGAGCACACAGGATAGCAGGGTCTTGGTCACAGGTTACAGCATTTGTACAAAATCTGGCAATTCAGGATATTTTATGTTCCATGTGGTTATTATCTCAACAGAACAGATGGAGAAATGTGCATTGTCTGTAGTTCTGCTTACGTGAGTTGGTGGATTTTAAATGAGCTTTCAGTGGCAGATGTATTGTTACTATCACTCAGATCCAAGTATGTACAAGGTCAGCATTTCCCACAATTCTGTGATTTGCTGTTGGACCTGCTGGGATCCTCAGAGGCCTCCAGTGTCACATTTGACATTTGGGGTTGGATGTCAAAGCAGTGTGATTTCTAAGCAAATTCCACATTAGTTTATGTGAGTCACATAATAACATTGCATTTATTCTTAGAGGTGCTTGTGTACTACCAGTAGTGTACATTTGCATGTTGTGACAAGGCACTTACCCCCTTACACATTTTTATGTTTCAGATCATTAAAATAAACAGGGGTTGGGGGATCTGTCTGTCTGTCTGTCTGTCTGAAAGATAGCCTGAGTAGATTAACGAAACAGTTTATGAAGTTGAAGAAAAAACTAAATCAACCTGGCCCTATGTGGAATAAGTGATTACTCCCGTGATAATAATGAGTCTTTTCTATCACTGTGAAGGAAGTTTTGCCCTCTCTTCTTGGCAAATTGTTTTTAATTCAGCTGTTTAACATGAAGTTTGAGTATTAACAGCCTATTTAAGGTTATCCCACAGCATCTAAATCAGATTTATGTTGTGGGTATGTTGAGAAACCGCAGAGATTGTTGTCACAGAAACCACATGGGGTGCAGCTTCCTGAAAACCTTTTAACTCCTTAGTGCACTTCGCATTTACCAGCTTGAACGCCTTATGACCTCATGTTACATACACATACTCACATTCATTTTGAAGGTCAGGATGTGTCCAAACCCTTGACTTGGACTTGATTTTTATGACCAAAGTATAACAAATAGTTGCCTTTCCCAAATGCATTAGAGGTCTCCCAGGTTGGTTTTACTTGCGTCAGCTGTCCTTCCTGGCACAAATTTCCTCTGTCTTCAGTCTTTGTCTAGGAGTTGCACGCTCAAACATGTTGGCCTGTAGTGAATTCACCTCTAACCTCTGCCTGTTATCGGTTTCCATGCAAACAAGGCAGTTTTTAACAGAATATCAAACCAGTGATTGGAATAAGGGTGTGACGATAAAACACAGTGGATCCTGTTTATCTTTTGGCAGAGCTTTGATTTGGTGGTAATATATTTCCTTAGAAAAATGTTGATTCATTCTCATAGTGTTTGTTTAAAAAGAGGTGTTTCAATTAGAGCTGGACTTTGTGTTTGGTAAATCTATGGTAACAGCTGTATTTGGAGATGGAAACACTGCTCTAAAACAGTGAACAATAAGACATCTGACACTAGGCTCAATCAATCAGCTTATATCACTTGTCGTTTTATCCAGATTAACTAATTTAACCTGATTTTATAACATTTGCTAAACATGTAATGGTTACATGTAATTGTTACGTTGGGTTTGGTCAAGGTGTGGTTATACTGATGAAGTACCGAAACGTTCAGCTGGTCTTGAATCAGTAGCTGAACTTTGACTTTGATCATGTGCTTTAAATGGTACACCCAGTACCTTTTGTTATTCACACCCTTAATCTTATCTGCTGATATTGTTTAACTTTTCTCCATTTAGATCCCTTGTTCTAATCTTATTTGAAAATGATTTTCTAGTTGCTGATTTATAGTTTCCCACAAAATGAGGGCAGCACGATGTGAAACTGATCTCTTTGCATGAGGATCTGTTTTCTTTTTGTATGTCTTACGTTGGGGGGTGGGTGCCAAAGCAGAGTGGTTTCCAATCAAATTCCCCACATATATATGGGGAAGAGTTTTACGTGAGTCAGTGACTCATCATCATTCAGACTCCTTTTGCAATGACAAAGTCAGACACTAAAACATTTTTCTAAATTTGGATCTGTTAATTCTGGTGCGGCTTTGTGCTGCTTCAGCTGTAGTTATTTTTACCATTGGGTAAAAAGTGTTTTTTATTTCTGAAAATTTCATGATTTGGCTTAGTGCAAATGAAAATTAATTTTTTCAGAATCTTAGATTATACCTAATTAAATAAAAGATTTTTAATACAGAAATTTATGTTGTGGCGTACCAAATCACATGTAAGACTCCTGATCAGAAAATTGCCCAGCATACAATCAGTAACACACTCCACAAGGAGGGTAAGTCACAGAAGGTCATTACTAAAGAAGCTGTATGTTCAGAGTGCTGTATCCAAGCATATTGATGGAAAGTTGAGTGGAAGGAAAAAGTTTGGGTAAAACAAAGTTTCACAAGCAACAGGGATAAACACAGCCACAGGAGGGTTGTAAAGCAAAACTCATTAAATATCTCAATGAAGATTTACAGTCTGCTTAGTGGCCCTACTTTACAGTAAGGGTGCAATTTAGAAGACGAAAGTGTTTAAAAATGTCTCATGGGGCTACGTGGAGTAGTGAAGAGGTGCAGGCGCATTTTTTTCTTTTCGATCAGTGCAATACTGCTCCCAAAACTATTTGTTGGAACTGCATGACTTTGCTTGGTCCTGTCTAAAACATAAAGGTGTGAATTTATCTCACTTTTTCCGATCCCTGAACCAGACCAGCAATATGAATGCACCCTTTAAAGGCCACCGAGCACATATGTATCCATAACATGGGCTACAACGGTCGCTTTCTTTGTGTTTTGAAAGCTATTCCTGAACCATAGGCCACATCTAAAGTGTTTTAGCGAGACTACGTAGAAAAATGACTGTTTTATGTTTTGTTCTAAAGTTCTCTTCTCAGATGAAAGTAAAGCAGAAAGTAGATGCATTTCGTTTGGAAATCAAGTTCTCAGAGTCTGTAGGAAAAGTAGAGAGGCACAGAATCCAATTTTCTTGTGGTTAAGTGTGACGTTTCCATAGGAGGTGATGATTTAGTGAGCTATTTCATCTGCTGGTGTTGCACCTGTAGTTGGATGTATTTAATGTGTTTGCTTATACAGTAGCTGTTCATTTTTGTGATTTAAACACATTGCCACATCATCATCATTCTTTTGTCCAATGGAAACATGAAATGTGGGACTTCTCTGGTACATTTTCTTTCGTTCGTTTGGTTGCTGCAGGCAGGCGTGGGCTTTGGTTTCTGTGGTTGGAGGTGGCAACGAGTCATGCTCGGAGGATGTAAGGAAACATGAAAACCTCAACACAGGTGGAAGAGCTCTTGCAACTCGCAATTTCACCACTGTGGACGGAGTGGACTTCTCAGTGTCTGCCTACAGCGAGTGGAAGAATGGTGAGAGGCATGTTGGGCCATGAAGTCAACCCAGTAAATGTCTTTGATTAAAAATGTAATAATGGGCCTATTACCAAGCGTGTTTCTTTCCGCAGATGTATCTAATTGTGCAAACTATTTCTGTATAGATTGCTTCACATGATCTCAGTGGATGCTCAATAATTCACAGGCCAACATCTGAGTAATGGTAATGCAACCACAGATGTTATGGAAACTCTAGTCTCTGGAATGTGATTTCCCCCAAGCTTATTTTCATTTCCTTTTATTGTATCATATGTCAGAGAAAAACATTAGTGCAGATGAGTATATTTATAGATTTTCCAGATCCTCCTCAGCTTTGAATGTGCTTCTATTACCATATCTTCTTAAGTCTTGTTGTGATCTATGAAGGTAAAAACTTAATGAATCGTAAGTATGGTTTGATGAGATGCTGGAAATTTGTATTTTCCAGCAACCTTCCAGGTTTTCTGTCGGAGAAACGTACTTGGGGAACCAATACCCTTTAAAACTGAAGCAGAGGAAAACCCTTTAGGCTCAACTGAAAAACAACATTAAACTATCTCAGCTGTCTCTTAGATTTTTTGGATTTGTGTCTTTTAAAAATGTTTCCAAATATATTTAGAGTTTGTCACTAGAAAGTTTGACTGTCATTTTTCTTTTTGTACACAAATGCCCGATAAGCTAAAGTTGGTATGCCACTTATTCAAAAACCAAGCCAGAACTCTTTCCGATCCTTTTTATGGGCATTTGAATGTAAGTTTTATCCTAACCAATTATAACATAAGCAACATAATCTGCATTGTATTTTTTGTGGTACCTTGTATAGCAAAGCTAGGACACCCTTTAATAAGCTTAAACCTCTTAGAGCTGTGGTTTGGTTTCATCCTTAATATTTTTTACCATGGCTATGTGAAATAGTTGTGCTGGATTTTATTTAGAGGTATTGGCATCAATACAGATGCATGCCACAATGCCTATATTTAGGTAATTCACATAAAATAAGCATTAATGGTTGTGGTTGTAACTTGAGAAGACTAATTCAATTAATTGTTTATATAATTTTACAAAAAGGTCTTTTGTGAAATGGTTGTCAAAATATTGCTGTTGCTATTTTGCACACATTGGTATTGCTATGACGATTATTACTCAGTATATTTTGTGCAGCTCTAATGAGTCTTGCTTCCTGTCCCACGCCCAACAGGCTATCCCATCATGGGCTTCCTGGTAGACGCTGCAGACCAGGTGGTGCTTAACCTCCAAGATGAAGTCCAGCAGACCTGGAAACCAGGCGATAACATTGTGGTCGCCAGTACAGACTACTCCATGCACCAGGCTGAAGAGTTCACCCTGCTACCCTGCCCTCAGTGTACCAGCAGGCAGGTCAGGATACAAGGTGAGACAAAAGGAAGCACTCTGTGTTTCTGTTCGGTTTCTTTGCTGCAAACTTAAATGAGACTTCAGTTACAGTTTAGTGGTTGTGCTCTGTGGCGCTGCTCTTATATTCATGTATACTCCAGGATAATGGGATAGAAAAAAAGTGCAGGTATTGCTTATTAATATTGAACATGTAATGAATGGTTTAGAGTCAAAAGCCACTAGGAGGATCATGCTCTTCAGTTATGCCTATAAATGAGATTAGGAAATGTCACTCTGGTAATCAGCAAGTTCAATGGAATCCGTTTTCTTTTTCAGCTGTTGTGGTGATGTAAGGTTTCTGGAAGTTTTAAAAGAGATAATAAGCTTTTTACTGCAAACTTTATCTCAGGATAATGACAGGGACTTTAGGAGTCTGGATAAATTTCCTTCCAGTTGATTCTTTACCATGTTCACTTCTGTTCACTGTTATGCTCTCTATCAGACATGCCTCCTGATCTCATTCCTATCTGGTCAGTAAACATCCACTCCCTGTCTGGAGGAGATCGGTGCATATTATGTGTATAGTGCTTTGTGGTTGCTTGGAGGAAAGGCTGAGCAAGTTTTACATCTGCTAACCATGATTACAGCTGCACTCTATATGCACTTTCTGCTCTGGCAAAGAACTGGTGATTTATGTGCATGTGCATTTATGTGCATTTTATTATTTAGAGATATTGGTTTGAGGGTTGGTTTAGTGAGGGCAGCAAAGCAAACGTCCTTTCACGGACAGAAAAAAAGACTTGTTTTTCTCCCAAAACAAAATGGGAATCTGTCAACTCTTCTATCAACCTTCTAACACCCCCAACACGTTTCAGAAGCAGGTGCCTAATTTATTTTTTTACAGTAAAACTTTCTGTGGTGTTTAGGGAAGCCTCGGTACAACCATGTTGGTGAGATCCTTGATGGAGTCGACATGCGGGCTGAAGTGGCTCTGCTCTCTAGAAACATTCTTGTCTATGGAGAAATGGAAAACTCTTGCTATGGAGACAACCTGTGCCAGTTCTTTAACCACGACACCTATGGCGGCCACATCAAGGTGTGTGTAATTTTATAGCATAATCCTGTATTTATAATGTACTAAATATTTGTTGTCTCAACAGAACTTTGTGTTCTCTGAAATGGTCCGTTTTCATGCTGAGATGTTAAATTACGGTTAGATTCTGTCTCTGTACATCATCAATAAGTAGAAATACTACGAGTATTCAGTTTAGATGGTAAACATGAAGCTCTTATTTATTTTCATCCTACTCTGCATTTGATATTTTATTCCGGTCCTTCATATCTCACTTTCAGGAAACTCGGAATATTTAAAATCTAACCACACTCTGCAGACGGTTCAACAATAACCTGTTTATGACAGTGGTTTAATCTGCTAAATTTATCTTAAGAAACCTTTAATGAATACGTTATGCCATTTTTAGACTGTGTAATAACTATTTTATTATTATTATCATTATTATTATTATTATTATTACTATTATCGCCCTTAAAGGACAAATACCATTATATTTGAAGTTTCATATGAACAATATTACAGCCTTTTCCACACACTGATGTTGTGAGCACAAAAATCATAACAGAAAACAAGATTAAATTAGTTGAATCACATGAAGCAATCTCGTGGGAGTACAAACGACCTTATGTAAACAAAGCTGCTCGGTCTAAGGGTCGGTCCCATTTCTTATATCTATCCTTTTCGCTAGCACTTCCAGTCCCCCTAGCCATTAGCACGTAATTCAAGAAGTGATTAAAATATTCCATTGAGAATTGGAACACTCCTTTATGAAGCATGATCGCCTCTAGGTCATTTACGTAATTTCAGTAAGTTACGTAAACTGATGTGATTTAACAAGGCGATGTGTGTCGTGGAAGATTTTATCAGTCGTGCAGCACACATTTTTATGTTTCAGGACGAATAAGAAATGTAATGCCAAATGTGTCCTACTGACAAATCTGTTTGTGTTAGTCCATTTTTGATAAAATGAGTAAGTACACCAAATTTCATACATACTTGGAGTGTAGAGATGACTAGTCTGACTGCAAAAATGCTTTAGTATATCAAAATGTTATACGTTTAAAACAATGTTTTACTAGGGTGAATTTTTTTCTTATATTACATTTAAACAGGCGACTACTTTTATTTTGTGAATAATGACACTCAGCAGTGACATCAAATAAAAGTTCAAGTTCAAATCAGAAAGTAATCTGGTGACTTTGAAAGTATTAACTTTTGTTGGGGGACTTGCAAGCATAGTGCCTACCCTTCTTTTTCTAAGCGTTTATCTGACTGAGCTGCTACGTTTTATCCCTCAGTCCTCTCCCTTTCTCTACAAAACTAAGGAGGGAGGGAAAGGAGGGACTCTGAATTGAGCCTAAACGTGTGCTACAGTTAGAGGAAATGTCGAGGTCTAATCAGGGCTCAGCATTGACTCTATGGATAAATAAAGTTTACCTGTATCTCCAACTTTAAAAGTAGTTCTGTTGCTCAGTGGGTAATCATTCTCCTTTTCCTCAACAAAATTTCATGAATTGCAACATATTCCTGTATGTCTGTAGCAAATTCTAATTTTTTTTTGTGTTACAAAAATTTACATTCCCCATTGTTACAACATCCAGATGCAACGTCCTAATGTATGTCTGTCTATAATTGGCCTTGCCCTGACCTCATGCAGCTTTGTCAGCGTAAACCATTTTGTGTGAATGTGTGTTAGTGAGCTTGGTGAGAGCTGTTCAATAAGAGATGTGTGTATTAGGGTGAGATTTAATTTGCCAGAATGATTGGCCAATACCTTCTTAACAAGAACCAGACCCTTTGGATTTTTCCATACCCACAAAATACCCCCCAGTGAGCCTAATACAACATATTAGCTTCATGTTTGGTTGTTTGTTGCATTTGTTAAAATGTTTTTGTTGTTGTTTTCTTTTGTTTTTGATTTATACTTCTATAACCAACACCTCTTTTTTTATAAATATCTTTGGTTTTGTAGGAGTTTGAGTTTGTCCTGCATAGGGACAGCAGTGCAGTACATCATATTCGGGTCTAAATGTTGAAAAATAGACAACCCTAACCATTTTAATCCACCTTTTGTGCACAGCCAGCTTTTTCTGCTGGTAATCAGTAATAATTGTAAAAATTTGAAATAGGGTCCTTGCTGCTTCTCCTTCTGTTCAGCTTCTTTTGTGCTCTCCTTTTCCACCAACTCAGATCTTCCGAAACTTCTCATCAGTGCATCTATCCCACGTGGAGTTAAAAAACATGGGTCAGCAACGAGAAATGGGCAGCTATCCGCTGCACTTTCACATGTGTGGGGACGTTGACCAGAGGGGGGGCTACAGTGAGCCGACGTACGTGGACGGACTTTCCATCCACCACTCCTTCTCCCGCTGCCTCACCATCCATGCCACCAATGGGCTGCTGGTTAGTAAAATAGTTGCATGACGGAACTGTAAACCCAAACATATCGGCAGAGCTCCAGTGTAATAGGTTAGATTGAAGCATATTCACGTGTTAGAATGGTCCGATGTCCAGACCTAAATTCAGCTGAGAATCTTTAGTTAGACTAGACAATTGATTTTTCTTTGATGCTGCTCATCTAATCTGACTGATTTTGAGCAATATTGCGAAGAAGAATTGGCAAGTATATCAGCCTCTAGACGTGTAAAGCTGGTAGAAACATACCTAAAAGACTGCTGAAATAACAGCAAAAGGTGGTTTCAAAAATGTTTTCTGGGGTGGGTGAATAAAAATGTAGGCCACACTTTTCAGTTTTTATTTGTAAAAGATTCCGAAAAATCATGCACCATCACATCTCAATTAAATACACTGAAGTTTATGGAAGTAAAATAGTCTCATTAGAATCAGGCATTTTTTAGACATTGAATTTATAACACTGAATTTTTGTCCTGTGCAGTTATGTATGTGAATTTTTTTTTTTGTACTTAAAATTCACCTGCAAGAAATTCGCCTGCAAGAAATTCGCCTGCAAGAAATTCACCTGCAAGCCAGAATAGTTTGTTGTTGTTGCAAAGACTTGTTCGGTCTTCCTTTCTCTAACTTGTCAGACCCTCTAAAGTTTAAACCAGCACATTTGTGCATTTTAAGATAATCGGTTCCTGCTGGCTTATATCGTTTTATGTATTTTACTAGCTTTAGTTTATAATAATTTGCTGGATTATTTCTTCCTCTGTCCCCCTTCACATGGGAATCTTTTAAGTAGCTGTCTGTGTTGCCATTTTCTTTCCACTTCTCCTCAACTACAGTAACAGTTTGTTCAGAAATGTGGAGAATTTATGCCACAAGGCACAATTTAGCTCTTGTGGACCACTCTTTACTTTCTTGTGGGGGTGTTAGATGCAGAAGAACAGATGTTTCCCTTGCCTTTCTGTTTACCAAGATGGGTTCCACGTTTGAGTGTAAAGCCCCTTTTAATGGGGGACCTGGCCATTTTTTACGTCCTTCCCCAGTCGTTTTTTGGTGTTTGGGCTGCTAATTTATTTTGTTTTTGCCGCCTGACCTAGGTAAAGAACACCGTAGGGTACGACACGCTGGGCCACTGTTTTTTCCTGGAGGATGGGATTGAACAGCGGAACACTTTCTACCACAACCTTGGCCTCTTGACTCAGCCTGGGACTCTGCTGGCAACAGACCGCAATGAGACTCTGTGCACCAGTATCAGAGACAAAGTTTACAAGGGCTACACTCCCTCACCAAGTACAGAGTGCAAGTAAGAGATTGTTATTTTGTATGTAACTCTTTAAATATATAAAAAGAGACAATGTTAACCGACAGAACATTAATCTAATTGGCAATCAAAAAAGACTTGGTTGCATTTCATAACTTCCCTGAAAAATGACTGTATCCGACTTCTGTGGGGAAATTTAATCAACATTATTTGTCTGTCGATGTTAAGGGTGGTCTTGAACTTTTTCATATTTTGTCTCATTACATCCAAAACCCTTAATGTATTTTAGTGAGATTTGATGTGATAGACCAACACAACGCCGCTCATAATTGTAAAGTGAATGAAACCAAATACAAATTTACTCCTCTCTTTTCAGACTTTTTATTTGAAAAAAAAGGATAATTTTTCTCTCCACTTATCAGCTATTTACTACTTTGTATTGGTTTTATTAGGTAAAAACCTCCTATAACTTGTAAGGAAGTGTGTGGTAACAAAGTGAGGTGTGAGTACCTTTTAAAAGGCATTTATATTATAAACGAATAATTTTTAACCTGTTGATGTTTGCATTAAAGACCACTTTTTAATATTTTGTTAAAAAAGAAGAAACTAATGTTTCACTTCAAGTTATACTGGTGTTAAATATGTGACCTGGTTGGAAGGTGCAAACATTTTCCAGAGAAAAGCCAGAAAGGGGTGCGTGTCTTACTAGTTGGGAGAGACCGACACTGTTGGGATGGTTTTATCAAAGCAACAACCACCTTCTCTCTCTCTGGGGAGTTTTATATTATAACAGGAGCTAGAAAAGTCCCTCTGTGTGGAAAAAGAAAGGCCTGTCTCAGGAATCTGTGCCTGGGTGTTGTTAGTCTTGGCAGATTCTGTCTATCCATGGTTAACATTGGAGTGCTGGATTATTGAGAGAATTAGAGAAGACTGCAGGATTCTTTGTAACTCATAAGCATAAGGACAGAGATAAGAGTCTGGTATGCTGTCTTTTTAACATCCCTGTGTGTGTATAATTGTTGTGTGTGTGTGTGTGTGTGTGTGTGTGTGGTTTGTTTTTCAGGGCAGTCTCAACATTCTGGATTGCCAACCCCAACAACAACCTCATCAGCAATGCAGCTGCTGGCTCTCAGGTAGCAACAAGAGATTTTACTTGAGAAAGACGGTTTAAAAGAATGTCTCAGAAATAATTAAAAAGCACCAGGTAGAGAGAAAATGAGTCACCAAAATGTAAATACCTTTAAAGTTATATTAAATGGTATTCATTAAAAGTCAGTCCATCAGCTTTGGTGTTCTTGAGCTTTAACAAGACAGAAAATGAAAGATTTTCTTGCTCAAAGGAGGGTGATCCGTCAGTGAAACGGGGCTTAAAGAGTAATAGAGGAACGCAATAACTTTGTAAGACTTCTTATATGGTAAAGTATAAAAAGATTATCCCTGTTTTTATTTGGGCTTTTATTTGGTTGCCCTTAAACCCTTAAATTTAGCTTTTATTGCTGTGGCACACAAACAACCCAAGAATGGTATATCCTCCTGCCCTGCTCCAAGTATCTCATAGTTACTTGTATGTAGTTTTTTTTTCTGTCCATATAGAACAATTCCTCCATATGAGTATAAAAATGTAATTTATTTCCTATTTCTCTGCTCTTCCTTCCTATCCCAGGACGCTGGAATATGGTTTGTGTTCCACAGCTCTTCCACCGGAGACTCTCATGGGCTGGTACCAGAGACCAAGGCAGAGCTCACTCCTCTTGGAATTTTTTACAACAACCGTGTTCACTCGAACTTTAAGGTATCCTTGGTATTTCCTGTCCTACTAATACTTTTTTTTTAACACAGACCTCCAGATCTGTCTATTTCTGCTTCTGTGTTTTATAAAGAAAAGAGAAAATCCATCTTTATAGTAAACCAACATAATTCTTTGCATAATTACTTGGTTCTTGCCAAAGTGTATGCATTTAAACACACGTGGATACACACAGACGTGACCTGGGGCTACAATGGTGCTCTGTTGTGTGATGACAGAAGTAAGCAAGGGGAACTGTGAGCTCTTTATCCAGTCTGACCACAGCAGCCTCCAATAGAGGAAGGAGTCCTGCGGTTACATTTGTCATATATATATCGGTCAGATTTGGTTATTCTGGATTGTTCATTTTGCATTTCTTACCTGTTTTAGTCTTCATGTTTAACTTTAGTTTCAGGGGAAAATGTCATTTTATTATTATCATACTATGATCTTCTTAGGCAGGGCTGTTCATTGATAAAGGAGTGAAGACTTCCAACGCCAGTGCCGCTGATCCCCGGGAATACCTCTGTCTAGACAACAGTGCAAGGTCTGTATGTGTGAGACAGAGCATTTTAAATGCCGAGTTGTGCACATTTTCCATTGTCTTTTAAACTGCTAGAGATATCAGTTATTATAGGTTTTTTTTTTATTAAATGTGCACCAATCAGAATTTTGTGGAAGATTTCTGATCTCTGGTTTTGGTAAAGCTTTGACCTGCCAATACCAACTTTAACCAATTTAATTTTTTTTAAATTAAGAGCTATAGTATAAGAAGATAAAAAATGCAGTGGTTAGTATTTATATCAGGGGCACAGCTAATTTTGCAAGTGAGCGGTCGAAGTAAAACAAGGTTTTACTATTTTAGAATAAAGAATGAATTATTGCATTTTTAAATAGTTCAGTCTAATGTTGGTGGTTAGCGCTGTTACTATAGCTAGGATTACAAAAATAGCAGTCTGTGTATATTCCCTGTGGAAAACGTAGATCCTTACCTTAACCCTGATATGACCTAAAGGCTACCAAAATCTCCAAATTCAACATGATGTATGAGCAACAGAGGTTTTAAGCTTTACTCCGTTCAGCTTTCCTGTTTGCTGCTAAAAGTCTAATTCTCTCTCACTCTCTTGCAGTCTGAATGAAGCTTAGACATGTTGCAGCACATCAAAAGTACATTCTCTTTCGAAATAGCTTCTTGCATGTCTGTGCCCCCTCTGATTTCATTTTTAAACACCTCACTGATGCTAAAATAGCCTCAGTAACAATCTTGATAGCATTGTTGGTGGTGCTGCTGGTTGGGATTTGGTATGTTGCGTTCGCTGATCAGAAAAGTACTGGATATTTAAGTTTTGACCAGCATGTCACCAGTTGGGGCCAGCCCGGCTTATTCAGATTCTGTCTCAGGACATCTCTAGTTTTCTTTTTTTAATTAATGTTGATTGTACTAATATGGCCACGTTGATTATTTATTTTGAAGTCTTGATTAATTAGTCACATATTTTAAGTTCTATGTGTATAAACACATAACTTATGACTGTGCACTGTTGGAATGGTCTGTGGTTTGTCTTCGCATATGTCGTGTTGTATAATTACACTGTGTAAATATGAAGGAATTTGTGGTTTACTAATATATTTGTTTTAGGCCACAGCTAATTAATAGTTATGAATACAGTTATTGATAGTTCCCTGATGGATACATTCTGGGACACGGCCATTTACTGAGAGAGATAGGTGTACGGCTTTATAGCGTGCTGGTGCATTTTAGTGGGATGCCTGTCAAGTTTGTGTTGACAGGGAAAACAAGGCTTTACAGACAGAGTTTCCACTCTGCTCCCTATCCAAATACAGCCCCCAACTCGATGGGAGAAGAATCCTATGTGCCCACTGTGACTGCTGGCTCCTGCACACAAATATATACACACAGCATGTGTGCGGAATTATGCAGAACAGGATTTTAAATGTTAAAAGTAGTTTTCGATCTACGAAAAGCAGGGGGTGGGGAGGAGTAGGGGTTTTGATTGTTAAATGATGAAAAGCTCTGTGAATACGAATGTAGTCGGTGGAAAATAAGAGCTACAGCAATATAAATATATTTATTATTTATTTTTTCTTTTCTCTTTGTCAGATTCCGACCCCACCAGAATGCTGACCCCAGTCGTCCTCGTGTGGCAGCAGTCATTGACACCCTAATTTCCTTCAAGAACAATGACTTTGGAGGTTGGATACGAGGTGGAGACATCATCATCCAGAACTCTGGGTGAGACCCTTTGGGACGGATCTAAGACAAATTGATTAATTTTTTTGTTTTAGTCATACAAGCACGCAGGATGCTGTCTGCAAATAAACTGATGACCAGAGGTTTCCTATGAAAAACAAAACAATGATGTTTTTTTTTTTTTTAAACTGATATTGTTCTCAACTTGAGATTTTACACAATTTTCTTTTAAAAACCCAGAGCCAACTTTTTCTAACCAATACAGATTTCGAGTTTCCTTTGTGATCTGACACACTCATTCAGATTTTAAGTTAAACAATTACTTGTAATAAACATGGAGCACCAAGTATAAAAATGTGCTGCGGGTTCCTTTTTTTGAACCTAATGGAAAATGAAGGAATCACAAGATTATCACAGCTTATGCATCAAAGCATCTGTCCCTAATCTTTATCTGATTTTCACAAAACTCAAAACAGGCTGTTTCAAAGAACCTCCTGTTTGTTGAGGCGTGCAGAGTAAAAAAAATGTGGTTTTAAGTTTTGGTACATTTAATAAAAAGAAAAAAAAATCAGATTTTTTTGGTTTTGATCTGCCTATAAGTGGTCAGAGCTAACATTGGCCAAATACGGTACAATGAAAACATTAAGGTCCCCTTGCAGATTTCTGTTTTCGCTTTTTGTTACGCTTTCAGATCATCAAACGAAGTGTAATATAACTTGAATCAACACAAAAACTGTTTTTATACGATGATTTCAGTTATTAGAGTAAAAAGCTATCCTGGCCCTATGTGAAAAGTGATTGCCCCCTAAATTTAATAACTGGTTGTGCCATGCTTGGCTTGGTGGCAACAACTGCCATTAAGTATTTATGATAACTGACGAGGAGTCTTTCATTTCTCTGTGGAAAAAGTTCTGGCCCATTCTTTCCTGAATTGTTTTAATTCAGCCACACCGGATCGTTTTTTTTTTTGTTTTTTTTTTAACTTGAACAGGGTGTTTAGGGTCATTGCACAATATTTCACTTGGCTTTTACTGCATAGTGGAATTCATGGGTTCATCAATTACAGCAAGATTGAAGCAGCAAACAGGCCCCAGACCGTCACAGTACCACCACCATGTTGGACTGTCATGTTTTGTTATTTTTACACCAGATATGACTGGATGCACACCTTCCAAGAAATTGCACTTCTGTCTCGTCAGTTCACAGAACTTCTTTCACAAAAAACTTCATCATAATGGAGGTGTGGTACGGGAAATGGGAGATGGGCCTTTGTGTTCATTTTAGTCAGCATTGGTTTTTGACTCTCCCATTGATGAAATCTTTGCTCAGTATGTTTATCATTGAGGGCTGCAGGATATTAGTAAATCTTGCAATGACGCATGTTTTACAGGGTGGGCCATTTATATGGATACACCTTAATAAAATGGGAATGGTTGGTCATATTAACTTCCTGTTTGTGGCACATTAGTATATGTAAGGGGGGAAACTTTTCAAGATGGGTGGTGACCATGGTGGCCATTTTGAAGTCGGCCATTTTGAATCCAACTTTTGTTTTTCCAATAGGAAGAGGGTCATGTGACACATCAAACTTATTGGGAATTTCACAAGGAAAACAATGGTGTGCTTGGTTTTAACATAACTTTATTCTTTCATGAGTTATTTACAAGTTTCTGACCACTTATAAAATGTGTTCAATGTGCTGCCCATTGTGTTGGAGTGTCAATGCAACCCTCTTTTCCCACTCTTCACACAATGATCGCATCACCGCAGGAGAAATCCTAGCACAGGCTTCCAGTATCCGTAGTCTCAGGTGCTGCACATCTCGTATCTTCACAGCATAGACAATTGCCTTCAGATGACCCCAAAGATAAAAGTCTAAGGGGGTCAGATCAGGAGACCTTGGGGGCCATTCAACTGGCCCACGACGACCAATCCACTTTCCAGGAAACTGTTCATCTAGGAATGCTCGGACCTGACACCCATAATGTGGTGGTGCACCATCTTGCTGGAAAAACTCAGGGAACGTGCCAGCTTCAGTGCATAAAGAGGGAAACCCATCATCATGTAGCAATTTCGCATATCCAGTGGCCTTGAGGTTTCCATTGATGAAGAATGGCCCCACTATCTTTGTACCCCATATACCACACCATACCATCAATTTTTTGGTTCAAACAGTCTTGGAGGGATCTATCCAATGTGGGTTAGTGTCAGACCAATAGCGGTGGTTTTGTTTGTTAACTTCACCATTCACATAAAAGTTTGCCTCATCACTGAACAAAATCTTCTGCGTAAACTGAGGGTCCTGTTCCAACTTTTGTTTTGCCCATTCTGCAAATTCAGTGCGCCGATCTGGGTCATCCTCGTTGAGATGCTGCAGTAGCTGGAGTTTGTAAGGGTGCCATTTGTGAGTAGCTAATATCCGCCGAAGGGATGTTCGACTAATGCCACTCTCCAGTGACATGCGGCGAGTGCTACGCTGTGGGCTCTTGCTGAATGAAGCTAGGACAGCCACTGAAGTTTCTTCATTAGTGACAGATTTCATGCGTCCACATTTGGCAAATCCAACACTGAACCAGTTTCACGAAACTTAGCTAGCAGTTTGCTAACTGTAGCATGGGAGATGGTTGGTCTCGTAGGCTGTCTTGCATTGAAATCTGCTGCAATGACCCAGTTACTGCGTTCACCAGATATCAACACAATTTCTATCCGCACCGCACGTGTTAACCTCGGCGACATGTCAATGGCTGTAAACAAAGAGAAACTTGTAAATAACTCATGAAGGAATAAAGTTATGTTAAAACCAAGCCCACCATTGTTTTTCTTGTGAAATTCCCAATACGTTTGATGTGTCACATGACCCTCTTCCTATTGAAGAAACAAAAGTTGGATTCAAAATGGACGACTTCAAAATGGCCACCATGGCCACCACCCATCTTGAAAAGTTTCCCCCCTCACATATACTAATGTGCCACAAACGGGAAGTTAATATGACCAACCATTCCCATTTTATTAAGGTGTATCCATATAAATGGCCCACCCTGTAGTTCTTGCTTATTTTCCTTCCTCTCTTTCTCATCTGTGTTTTCTAAACCCTGTGAGTTTTAGCATGTTGGGCAATGTCAGTTGTGTGCGGTGTTGGCATCTGCTGTCATGAGACTCTACCCAACTTGCTAAATTAGCACATAAAATTACAAACATTTTATATGCTAATTACATTAGCATATAAAATGCATGTTGATAACACTGGGAATATATTAGCCTGGGTGTGGCTAGTGAAACTGAACCAAAAAATATGGTTAATTAGTGTGAATGTCGTAGGCATTTCTTCCAATTCTCTCCTCTTCATCAGAGGGTTTTCATTGAGTTCAGCTGGTGGACTAATTTGGGCTTAGAGTCTTTCTGCTTAGGTTTATCATTTCACAGTTTTGCTGTTATTATCAGTGTTTATACTGTTTTTGTACATTTCAGCAGTTTTCTTCTGGTGACTTCAGCTTTTTTCTCACAGTTCGGGAGTTCAGCTTGCAGCATTCATACTGCATTTCCGGAGGAAATGCAAATTTTTCTATTTCCAGTTAATTTTGATTTAAAGGATTTAGCTTCTTCCTCACTTAGAGTCAGTTAGGATAGCTTTTTTTCCCTTATTAAAAACAGATTAAACCTTTAAGGTCCTGTAATTGGTGCATCGCAAATTTCCTTTATTTTAAGCGATCACCTTGAGAATATACAGTTTTATATTTTGCAAAATATTTAAATTGTTATATTTGTGTAGAATTAACAATTATTCTGCCTTAATTTCTGAAAACTGGAATGAATGTCAATTATCTTACTGTGCCTCTGGGTTTTAAAATAACATGATTTTTCTACATTTTCTTACAGCTTTGCAGACAATGGAGTGGGTCTGTCTTTTGCCAGGTGGGTCTTGTTGAAAACATGAATTATGAAGCATGTTTGAATAAATCACGTAATACTACATAATTTCTGCAGTGATGGCAGCTACCCTAAAGATGAAGGCTCCAGCCAGGAGGTGACACAGTCTCTGTTTGTTGGTGAGAGCCAAAACAGAGGGACCAATGGAGGACAGAATAAATACTGGGGGATAGGAGGTACTGACAGAAAGATGCGGACACTGCCAAGAAACAGGTAAAGTCAAGAAAATGGTAATTAATCAACTAATGGAGGAGGACAGTATTGAAGGGGAAAACTCATTCAGGGCCAGTAAGGCAGTCAAGTAGCTGGTAGGATTGACTCATGAAGGGGCCACAACAAATTTCTCACTGTAGATGATTTTGTGAAAGGAAGTTCTGTTTGACTCATTTCCCTCTTATATTTTCTGCAGAAGTAAAATTTAGATCTTAGGAACAGTAATGCCTACTCTCAAAGACATTATTTTGTTAGAGATCAAGTCGTATTAAGAGATGTTTTCCACTTCAAATGAGTTTATGTAACATAATTTCTTTAAGCACAGACAATCCCTTTATTTGACGCGCTGGCAACTTCTATTTGTTCTTGGATTTGTAGTTTTGGTTGTTATACTGTGGCAAATGTGCAAACCCTGCGATGCTGAGAAATGATGAGTCTTGTTAAAAGGAATTTGTCTGCAGGCATTCAGCCTGACCAGCAAACCTGCAAATGGGATGTGTTAATGAAACTGACTAAAATGGTGTGTTTATGCAATTAACATACTGCATCTTGAGAAATTGAATTTTCAACAAGGCTTGGAAATGGGGGTTTAAATAGCTGGCTAGAACCTGACGTCAATACCAGTTATGAAGCTTACCATGTATTGTAGGAAGGCATTAAAGTTGGATAACTTAAGTGTAAAATACTCAAGTCAGAGCCAAAAAACAGAAATTTAGTGGGATTAAGGTATTTAAATAGTTTTAGCTGTCTAATAACTATTATGTAACTTAATAAAGTATTTTATAAAGTTGATTTTCAAAATTCATTCTGATCTGAAACTTAACTGGAAATGGTGTTCTAAAGGTCTTAAATTTGAATTGCTGAAACCCTGTAGGACTACTTTTATTTGTTTCTTTTGCTTATTAAACAGACTTTGTAAAGTGCCTTGAGATGACGTGTTGTATATTGGTGCTATATAAATAAATTGAATTGAATTTATGGTTTTATCCTTCTCATTCTGCACCTTAGGACATTCCCAATCCGAGGTTTCCAGATCTATGACGGTCCAGTGCGTCTCACACAGAGTACGTTTCGAGGATTCATCCCCACACCAGAGCGTTACACCAGTGCTGTGGGCTTTAACTTGAAGAACACGTGGCAGCTGACCCCACGAAACAACCTGTCTCAGCTCAGCTTTCACTCCACTGTAAGCAAATATCTTTTACTTGTTTATTGTCTGAGATAATCTGTTGAACATTTTTTCTGTTCCTATGTTGCATTTCTGACATGAATTGACATAAGATGCTTTGGAAAAGTCCTCTGAAACCTTTCCACATTTTGCCATATGACAACCATAAACATGGTAGGTATTACTTCAAGATTTTGTGTGACAGACCCACACAAAGTAGTGCATGGTTGTGAAGTGGTAGAAAAACAATTGTTTTCAAAGTATTTTAGAAATCTATCTTTTTTCACAGGCTTTGTGCAAGCTTTGCTACTTTCACCATGTTTCATCATGGGGATAATGTGTTCAGGGTCACGCGCAGTGTTAGTTTTGCTCCACAGATAACCTTTTGCATGTAAGTCAGAAAATTCGCTGTTGGTTTATCTGACCAGAGGACCTTCTTCCTCATCCTCATCTTTGCTGTTCACAAAGGTGTTCACAAAGGGTTTAAAGAGTCCACAACTAATGGTGGTGCGATTGATTCTCTCACTTAAGGTGAGACACTGTAAACTTCTTGGCTGCTTCAGTTGTCAATGCTCTTCCTGGGTGGCATGTCAAGTTCAGGTGGAGGGCAGTGTTGCTTTCTATTGTTGTCCTATTCTTTCAATTTTCTTGATAGATTGAACATTAATTGGGTAACTTCTGAAGAAAAACAGTTTTTGCAGGATTGTATTTAGGGTTGTCAAAGTAAAGAGGCTTGAGTACATGTGCATGCTACACTTTTCACCTTTCTTTTATAAGTTGTTTTAAAAATCTTGTATCTTTTTTATTCAGCTTCACAATCATGTGATTTTTGCTTTGGTCTGTTACATAAAATCCCAGTAAAATACATTGAGGTTTTGTGGTGATTATGTTATTCTTTCATAATTTTAAATAATGAATGTAAATAATAAAAAAGGAAGGAAGGGATTAAGAAAAATAGTTTTATTTCCACCTGGATGAAGATGAGATTTTTCCTTGTTATCTTTGGCCATCCCTCCGTTCTCCTCATGCATTCCCTAATCATAATTTGAATAGATCAGTGTTCTGGTAGAAACTTTGTCACCCAACTGTCCTCTAATTGGTCTGTGGAAAAACATTTCTAACATACTGGGGCCCTCTTGTGGTTGTATTGTATACTGCAGTAGTAAGTCTTTGAGCATGTTGAGCTCATTTGACTGGGTGTCTTGAAAAATCGTACTAATATATGAATAAGATGCAGTTACAAAATAACCAAAGACAGTTTAGAAAGGATATAATTATGAAACTAAAAAACTAGTATTAGCTGGCTAGGTTTCTTTGTTTTTATGTGATGATTATTTCAAAAACAAATAAATTTGCATGCTGAGCTTGTTTTTGCTGAAGTTTGTGAAATATTTTCAGTGTGATTAGAAATGGTATGAAATATAGGAGTTATTTTTAAAAGGGTGTGCAATAAACTCTGAAATAAAATTCTGGGAGAGGCCTTCATAAGGATGAAAAGCTGCACTGAAGGGAACAATGAAATCAAAATGTATGCGATAATTCATTTATTTGGTAGCATTCACATCACTCCTCTCAAATAATATCCCCAGGTGGCTCTTCGGGCGTTCTTTGGTCGTCCTGGACAATGGTTTGAAGAAAATGACCTGGATGGGGACAAAAACTCAATCTTCCATGATGTGGATGGGTCGGTCACAGGTTATAGAGATGCGTATGTCGGGCGAGCTGACAATTATCTAATCCAGCATCCTGACTGTGTTAAAATACCCGAGTGGAATGGAGCGATCTGCAGTGGCAGCTACTCTCAGGTACTGCATGGCAGGGTCTGGGAGGTTCTGTCCTTCCCTTTGTCTCTTCCTGTTTTTTTTTTTTTTTTACTCTCCGTAACAATTTCTTCCTTTAGGTGTACATTCAAACATGGGGAGCCCCTAGCCTGAGTTTGTCCATTAACAGAGATGAATACCCTGATGCACCTCTGGTACTGAGGGGTATTAACAGCCAGGGGGCATCATCTCAGCAGTACCAGCCTATCCTGATGATGAGCAAGAGCTACAGTCTGCACTGGAACGGACCTGCACCCAGAGAGGTTGTCCTCTCCCTCATCAATTTTGATAAGTGAGTAGATGCAGTTAGCTCCCACGTTTAAGACTGCTGATATAGATGAAGTCATTTGATATCTGTAATGTCACATGCAAATACAGTGGATTGCAAAAGTATTCACCCCCTTGAATTTTTTTATATTTTGTCACATTACTACCACAAACATTAATGTATTTTGGGGGGATTTTACTCATTTGAATTTATTAAATCTGGCAATATATTTTCCTTTCTATTCACAAATATGCACTACCTTGTTAGATTTTCAAATAAAATACACTAAAGTTTGTGGTTGTAATATGATGAATGTGTGTGTCGGGTATTCTTTAAAGGCACTGTAGCTCTGCATTACCATTTTTTTCACTTGTTCGCTCCATATATCATTGTTAAAGTACAGCAGTTCAATAAATTTAGCTAGTTTTAAAATATTTATCATCTCTGTTTTCTTTCTCAGAGAAGACTGGGTTCTGGTTGGACTCTGTTACCCATCAGACACCACATTTCAGATCATGAGTGACATCTACGAAAGGCAAAAAAATACGTTTGATGACATCACCGATTACGGCCCTGTGTCTTCGCTGGCCCAGCTAGAGGCGAAGCCAACAGAAAGGAAGTACTTCTTTGACCAGCCTGTTGGGTGAGCAAATCCAAATACGATATTCTGTCGGCGGATATGCCCTAAGGGGGTCTCTAACTCTCTAGAACTTGAATATGTTGCAATATAATTAATTGGGGAAGTGGTCAGTAGATTTGTTGATGTTTAGTTGGGCTTTTAATAAAGATGGATGTTCACCTATAAAGGTCAACTTTCTCACAGTCCGCCACATCAGTTTTCATTTCACCTGTCTCTGAGGCTCCACATCTCTAAAAGCTTATTGAACAGCTTCTCCCTGCTGTGCTTGTGCCATTGTTCCCAGCTTACTGTGGTTCTACCTCCGAGCCCGGCATGGACGGGATGGCCACAGCTACTGTTCAACAAAAGGCTGTGAAAGAGTAAAAGTCACAGCTACTACATCATCCAAACAGATCTGCAACTGTACAGCCAAGGCGTACCCCAAGTACACAAAGACGCCCTCGGCAGTTGTGCCTATGCCAGCTCAAAACCCGCAGCCTTGCACCAACTGTGGGGCTAAGGAGGTTTGTTGTATTACACTTCAACATTAAGACACTAACATTAAAACGCAAGCTATAAATAAAACTGTTGATCATGTGTCGCGTTGTTGTTTCAGGTTGTGTTTTCTAGTGAGCCATGGATGTCCTACCTTCACACAGAAGTGAAGTCTTTGAGCCACAAAGAGAAAGAAAAAGGAGATAATGCCTCCTTTATCACTGTGAGCTAGCAACACTACAAGATCAGATCTAAAACATTTCTATTAGTCATATCTTTACAAATGTACTGTTTTACCCATTGTAATTGTTTCCTGTTGCCTTTCAGGTGAATAAAGTTACCATGCAATTTTCTCAGCCTGGGTTTTTCCTGGTCTCAGTGGATGCCTGTTCTGGAAAAGTTATCAAGAAGGCCTCATTTATGAGGGTAGACACCAAGATGAAACAGTATCTAAAAACAGGAATCCCAAAGCGGTAAGTTTCTGGAAAAAAGAAGATAGTTTACAATCCACATCCCATATAACAAAACAGTTCAGAATGTTGCCTAATGCACATACCGGTTTTTCGCTAGGTCTATAGTACTCTTGGCAACACGAGGTCAGCCTGAAGGTTTGGTTGATGTGGCCCCACATCTGGTCTCTTTTGGTTTAGCCAAAGCTGCTGATCTCCACAATAAAGGTAAAAATACTAGTCGTTGTTTCTAGAGATGCGCTGATTAGAAGTTTGGGATGTCTGGTTTTTCTAAAGCAATGACTTGCCCATACTGATTTTCGCTCATTCAGATATCTCTAAGACCTATATTATAAGTTGACATGACCTGCCTTTAAGATATTGTTTCTAACCTTCCTACAGTGTGTGGTTTTAATATCTTAAATCATAGACAAAAATGGCTACAGAGTTGATGTCTTAAACTATCCATAGCATCTTATGTTAGCAATTAGCAAGGTTAGCAAAGCGAGCAATACAAAAACAGCAGACTCTATGGGTTTATCCTACTAACAACAAGGGGTGGGCCATTATTGTATCAATATGTTGAAAATCTTTTCATCATGATAAGACTTGTGATATTTCATGATGACAATTAACACTAATTTATGATTTTTGCAAACCCCGAATACTAACAATTTTGATGGGATTGTTAGTTTTACTGTTTATTCCAATGTTGGCTCCATAAGAGGGTCAAGAAATAATGTATTTGAAAATATGATTAAATGCCACTATTCTGTGCTGTTCAGCCCTATTATTGCACTACTTAATGTAGCAGTGTCCTAAAGTACACTACTTAATAATGGCTAATGGTTTGTTGTGTTGTTGTTTAAGAGCATTGTTTGTGTTTGTGGATGCTACGGCCAATATTTCTCTATTCAATATGTTCCATAACGGGGAGAGGTTGAAAGGTCAAAGATGTTTAGCCTTCCTGTTACTTGCGGAGAATCGTGCCCTCTCTTGCTCTCTCTCTGTCAGAATGAACAGCTGGTGTGTCCCATGTTGTTGAAAATAGTTTTATTTTATTCCTTACCTGTTTTCTGTGCTTGCTCTTACTTGATTTTAAACACTTAATGATACTAAAAAATACGTTATTGTATCCTTCTTTTGGCAGTAGCAGTGTCTACTCCAAAGAATATCATTTTTAGCATGACCTTGTAGTTTTTAGTATGGTGCTTAAATGAGATTTTCACCAGCTGATCATAATTGTCTGATTCCAGTCACCAGTTAATTTCTTAGTGCATTTCTAGTTGTTTCTACATTTCTTCCTGCCATGTCACTTATTTTCTTTAAACACTGATATTGCTGCCTCTCGCAACAGAAAGTCTGGCGATGTGGGGATTCAAGGGTGCTTCTTTGCCGCCTACTTGGATTTCGCTACAAGCTGGGCAAGAGGACAACGTGTTGGGGCTGCAGGAGCGCTACTTGCCCTTGAGTTTGGAGACTTATGGCTGTTTGCCACCTTCAACTGAAAAACGCAAAGACCTGGAGCTTCTCAAGAAAGCCACAGAGCAACAATAACCAATGTGAACTGTACAATTTACCAAGCCAAAAAAATGTTCTCGCACACAAATACACAAACACACAGCTGGTTGATGAATGTGAACTGCTGAACTCTTAATTTATTAACAGTGACAAGTATGTTTACCTATACTGAATGGGAATAAGGAGTGAAAATACGAATGGGGTAAATATTTTTAAATGATTTTAAATGTGTGTTTGTGTTGGCCTGCCTTAGGGCCTTTTTTAAAATCAATGCACTTTTCTTTTATAGATCTATCAGCCAAAGCTTTAAAAAGTAATATTTATCTTGGCACCACAGGAACATAAAGAAGTTTACTTATCACCAATAATGACAAATTCAGATGGCAGTAAATAGAAACAGGATATTTTACAAAAAAAAAAACAAAACGCAATGGATTATGTTCACACAGAACTAAGGGAAATTCTGAAAATAAATTGTGCTGTACCTAAAATTAGACTTTAACTAAAACTCAAAATGAAGCATGTGTCTGAAAGTTACAAGGCAATGTTAGGCCAGGTTAAAACCTGTAGTGTAGGAAAGCGGAGCCAGTGGGCTAGTGAACTGCTCGTGAACTATATTCACATTCATAATTAGTTTAAAACAACTTAACAATAATGTGCAGTAAAATGAATCAGGCTCTTCTGTGTATCTACCTGAATCTTAACTGGAAAACCTCTTTTGATCATTGTGCAGCTGAAAGACTTTTGACTTTGAGCACCTTTGTTTGGTTTCCTACATGGAATTACTGGAGCTTCTGTTTCATTTTTTATTTATCTTTTCACAGTGATGACCTTTGAATGACTTTGCCTTATTTGCAGCAAAATTAGAGATTACTTTTCTTCATTTTTTTTCTGAACACACCTGAATGTCTTAACTGTTGTCTGCCTCTTTTATTACCTTTTTATGTGCATCATTACCAAAATGGACTAATGTCATTTAATTAAATTGTTTACCATACTGTGCAGTAGTAGTAAGCAGAAAATGCCTTAAGATCTTATACCTGCTGAGAGTTATATACAGCTGTACCTTAGGATGATGTATTCTTGAACATGTGTATGGATGTGAGCAGGGCTCCCCCACTGAGCATTGAGAAGTATTTTTATGACTGATTGTGAGACAGTCGGAGTCCAATAATAACCTTGGTGCCTTTTAACCACTGTACTGTTACAAAAGAGCAGAAAAGGAGGTGAGATTTCCATTACTCACCCTGATAGTTTTAAAGCGCACGAACTAGATATTTTCATTCATTCTAAGGAAACCTTGTAAATATGATTCTGTACTTGTACAGTAGAAATTGTTGTCAATGTTGTACTTGCTGTCTTTTTGCTTTTTGTCACTTGTTGAGTTATTGTAAATGTAAAAAAAAATATTTTGACATAAAGGTTCTGCTTTTGTTATAATATCTCTGGTTGAATAAACATTAGTGCTTTTTGATAAAGTCTGATGCTTTGTTACCATTATTTGCAAAAAGAGTTGCTGGTCATTACATAACGTAACAGTTTTGGTCATTTTGTAGTTGAAAGGAGCCATCTGCCTGGGATGTTTTATAGTGCCTTGCAAAAATTAGTTAAACCCCTTGAGCTTATTTATATTTCGCCACATTACAAGCACAAACATTGTAGTATTTCACTGGGATTTAATATAACTGATCAATGCAGTTACAAGAAGAAAGGTTTTAAATGTTTCTAATTTATAAATACGTGTCTTAAGTGAGCCTTAAATTGTGTTCAGCCACCTCTGAGTCAATACTTTCTAGAATCATCTTTCAGTGTATTGTTGGATTTGGATTTATTTTATTTTTTTCTCCCCAGTAAGTGAAAGTGCATTGTTCAGAGACTAGATTGTAGAGGAAAAATATCCTAAAAATGAATCAAACTGAATTCATATCAAAATTACAAGACAGAACCAGGCCAATGGTTATGGAGCCCTAGGGTGCTTTTTGAGGCTCAGACTGCCCAACCCTCACATGGGAGCTTCTTCTCCAGGCTCTACACTGGAAGCTCTTCCTACAAGACAAACCACCACAGCAAAATTACAAACAATCTAAACATATAAAATATTTAGTAATATTCAAATCTATTAATACAACTGTGTATGTTTTTTTTTTAATGCACGTTTAGCGCGCCATCCCGAAGAGTGACTATAACTGAACCTTAACAATCCATCAGAATCCTGGCATTCACAGTAGATCACAAAGCAGCAAAATTCTGTAAGCCGACCAGATGTTACAAAATTTTAAGAATTGTGTAATCATTGGTTGTTTGTCTATATTGTATGCAAGAGATTTGTCAGGCCTGGGTTACTCCATAACAGGTAGGTCGCATTAGTTTTTCGCAGTTTTTTTGTACTGTCCACCAGGCCCTTATTCTCAATTTTGAGATCAGTTCTCAGACTTTTTATCTGATTTTGTGTTTGATACAGATAAGGTCATGTTTGATGTGGGATTTTTACATTAATGTTGACACTGAAAATGCGTCTAAATATAGCCTTTATTACTATCTTAGATTTAATTGGCTTTGCTCAAAACATTAGCAAACCTACCAACCTTTGTCTTCATTCTCTGGACATTGTGATGACATATGACACTGACTGTAAAGAAATATTTGACGAATATTTTCTCATAACCCTGCTCTATCTGACCATTTTTAATAACCTTTGAAGGCTGGACTATTGTAATTGTTTACTATCAGGACAAAATGCAGTTAAAACCCTTAGCTGATCCAAAATGCTGCAGCAAGAGTTCTGATGAAAACTAAAAAGAGATCATATTTCTCATATTTTACCTTCCCTTCATTGGCTCCCTTTTAAATCCACAATAGAATTTAAAATTCTCCTTCTCGCATATAAAGCCCTTAACGATCAACCTTGCTTATACGTCAGAGATCTGATTGTTCCATATATTCCTAACAGAGCACTTCGTTCTCAGACTGCAGGTTTACTGGTGGTTCCTAGAGTCTTTAAAAGTAGAATTTGAGGCAGATCCTTTAGTTATCAGGCTCCTTTCCTGTGGAACCAGCTCCCAGTTTTAGTCCGTGAGGCGGACACCCTGCCTACTTTTAAGGCTCGGCTTAAAACTTTCCTTTTTGCTAAACCGTATGGTTATAATGGCTTAGGTTATCCTGAGCTATCTCTTTTGCACTGCTATAGGCTTAGGCTGCTGGAGGACATAATGACCACTTTCACTCTCTCTGCTACATTCTCATACTACTCTCCAATTTTGTGTTATTTGCTGTTATTTCAGCATTCAACTTTATGTTCGCTCTCTGTTTCTTCTCTTCCTAGAAGCTACATCTGGCCTGACTCTGTGTTTAGCTGTGGCATCTTCTTGGAGGGGGGCATCAGCCAAGCTGCTGCTGCCAACAAACCTAATGCTCACCTTCTACAGATGATACACTTGGCCCTGTCTTTCCTTGTTTAACCCTGTCTCTTCTAGACATAGCTACTGGCTGAGCTTCTACTGGGACGAACTGTATGTGCTCTCTTTCATACTCTAGACTTGAAAACTGTCTCAGAGTTCATCTGCTTAACTGTCTTTCTCTCTTAGAGGAAGCCACTGAAGGAGCTACAACCATTAATGTTTTACTTTTCTTTCCCATAGAAAGTACTCTTAAACAGTGCTTCTTTGTTCTCTTTGTTTCTCTGCTCTGTTCTCTCAAACCCCAGTCGGTCGTGTCTGATGGCTGCTCACACTAACCCTGGTTCTGGTGGAGGTTTATTCCTGTTAAAAGGGAGTTTTCCTTTCCACTGTCGCTACATGCATGCTCAGTATGAGGGATTGTTGCAATGCTCATCCAGGAGGAATGAATGCTGCAAGTCACTGACTCGATGCAGTCTGCTGGGTTTCCTTAGATAGAAAAAACTTTAACCAATTTGAATAATAAACTGAATCTGACTGCAATGTTTGATAGTTAGGATTATCTGATGAAATCTGAAATCTGTATGATTTGATTGAATTGACTGACTTTGTAAAGTGCCTTGAAACGATGTGTTGTGAATTGGCGATATATTCAATTTATTTCAAAACACTTTATTAATCCCAAAGGGAAATTACATGTTATTGTTTAGCATCTAACAGTAGTTTTATTTGAGTGGAAGGAAACCTGGATGCCTGCATAAAATCAGTCCATGCATGGAAAAAACCCCAGATAATTTACATACAAAGGGACTGGCTGAGATTTAAAACCAGAACCATCAACATGGTGGCTGCAGTGCTCACCACAAAGTCAAGGATCACCAAGGATCCTTGCTTGAAAACAACAATAACTGGGGTTTACCTCAGTTATTAGAACACAACCAGAGAGATATTGCTGAGCCACAATTATGGTATATACTAGAATAATTTAGTGCTGCAGCTTAGTGTAACTGTTGTGTTAAATGACTTGTTTGTTATTGTTGGTCAACAGACCAATCTACAGTCTTAGGTATCGTATCTTCGCATCATGAGGAAACATATAACAAGAAAGTGACTGAAAACCAAAACTACAACAAAAAGAAGAGTAGAAAAACATACAACTCACAATGTAGTTTAGAATGCAGTAATAGTTCTCCATAAAATGTTTCTTCTTTCTAGCCTTATTGCTTCTACATCAGCTTCTTTTGTTTTGCTTGGATGCTTGCATTTTTAGTCTGAAATTCAGAGTGCTGGCAGAGAAAACATCTTATTTAGATCTTCAGATGCCAGACATATTTAGAAATTTTAGTAGTGTTACTATTGGTGTCCTTTGATGCTCTTGTCTTCATTCCACATCGAGGGACTGAATATACTTGTTACATCTCGGTTTTAATTATGCAAGACTAAAAGTTTTGAACCGTGCAAAAACATTTAGAGAAATGCCAAGGCTAAAAATACAACTAGGGACCTGTGTGGGCAGAAGCCTTTAGCGTTACACTGTATTAGTTATCACGCAAAGGCTATAGCTATGGCAACGCATTGTACTTTGTAAGACAGTAGATTTTTTTGTCTTTTATCTTTTAGTAATTTTACATAATTAATCAATACTTGGGTTTCTGCTTCTCTTCCGCATTAAAGAAGAGAAAGAAGCATCAACAATGTTGCAAATTTTATTTAAAAAAAATTTAACAGGTTTGGCGGGGTAAAAAAGTATTTTTGACAAATCAAATGTATCAATTCTAACAATTTTAGTATTTGTTATAAGAAAATTATTCATGTCTGTTTTCAACCTGTGGGTTTGAAGAAACCAAAGTACACTGGGTAAACCCAAACAGGAACTGGAGAAACATGCCAACTCCTCATGGAACTCAACTCCTCAGTGTTGTGTGGCAGTGCACGGTTACAGTGCCTTGCAAAAATATAATACCTGAATTTTTTACATTTTGTGACATTACAACCAGGAATTTGTATTTACTTTATTTGGATTCTGTGTGATAGATCATCACAAAGAAGTGCTTAGTTTTAAAATAAATGGAAAATAATATATATTTTTTGTTTACAATTTGTACATAAATAAAATCACAAAAATCTATAACCACACATTTTATACCTGCCAATGAATCCTTTTATACTCATGTACAATTATGTATTGGTTTATTTCTCTTTGTAGTTAAATATTTTAGTAATTTTTGTACATAATGATTATAAAAATTGTGAAATCTTAGTTTATTTTTTTTGCATATTATTTTCTGAAGATGTTAAGTGCGCAAAATTCCAATCAATATAATAAGGGATTATGATTATTAATTATAAATATTTATCAAAATTATAATTAAAAATCATAACTCAAAAGTAATACATTCTAACCAAACATCATTTCTTAATGAACAGAGATCAGAGATAGACTCTGGTGGTGTGATTATATAGCTCACATCAATAATTACAATTAGTTAATTGTCATTAGTAATTGATAATTATTAACCAAAACCACGCTAAATGTCACTCTGTTATCAACCGTTTTACCTTGACGAAAATATATAAAATAAACATTAAATCATTGGCTGTTAAATGCGGTCCTTCAGCTAAACGTCTCCAAATTCTGCAATACAGTCCCTTGCAAAAATTGTGAGAATGATCTACACGATATTGCCAAAAGTATTGGGTCACATGACCAAAGCAATGAATTCCAGTGTTCCAATCATTTCTATGGCTACAGGTGAGTAAAGTTTGGTGTGGGAAAACTTGACCTGTCTGCACAGAGTCCTGACCTCAACCATCTTGAACACCTTTGGGATAAATTAGAGTGGAGGCTGCAATTCTGGTCTTCTCATCTAACCATGAACACACTCCTAAACCTAGTGGAAGATGTTTACAGAATAGTTAAGTTGCTATTGCTGGCAATGGTGGGTCCATAGATTAAGAATAGGATCTCACCAAAGTTAATTTACACGTAAAAGCAGATAGACAAATACCTGGCAAATACCATAGCAAAACAATGTATTTTGCAAAGAAAAATTTACTAAATGGACTAGAGTTTCAGTCTCTTGATGTGCAAAGCTGGTAGAGACCTGCTGGTGGAATTGCAAAAAATGTGGTTCTAAAAATTATTGAGTCAGGAAAGCTGAATACAAATGCACCCCACACTGTTCAGATTTTTATTTTGAAATCCACATATATTCTTTCTACATCACAATTATGTGTTACTTTCTGATGCTCTATACTATGAAATCCTAATAAAATATGCTGAAGTTTGTGTCTAACTTGACAAAATGCAAAAAGGTTGAAGGGGTGAATGCTTTTGGAAGCAGTGTATCCCCTGTTAGCTATGAATTTTTCTTTTCAGTTGACTCACCAGTTGTTTATAGCAAATTGAGAAATAATGACATTTTCAGATTAATAAATTACATATTTTAATCATCACATGCTAGCATTTAGACTACTGTGTTAAATTAGGCAATTTCTAACATAACTACAGTTATCTTTTTTATGTTTTTTGGATGAAAAGTTAAGTAACCAAAAATAAACTCATATCTCATATCTCATTCAAGAATCCCAGTACAAGGACTTTGCTAATTTACTGAAGGGAACTCTAGTCAAGATGTGACTGCCCTTACTAGTGTGTGCTAATGGGGTTAGCATAGCTTAAACTATAGATTGTTTTTCAGTTGTCTTTTAGTCTATTTAGTGAATGCAGTTGATGCCCTGCTGATGCTCAGTGATGGTGGTCCTGAATAATTAAACAGGTCTGACAGCCGTGTAGGGGTTCGTCTCCATGACTACTGCTCTCTCAGTGTCCCTACAGCCCTGAGAAGTAATGTTAATCTTCAGTCTGCTCAATGTCAGTTTATCTCAACCACGCAAAGACATTTGTGTCAGGGTTAGTTGGAGCTTTTGATTTACATGTCCCTATTCAGTCTCCTCTTTGCCCAGTGTCCTCACTCTTGAAAGGTGTTCTGGACAGCTTAGGAGTCAGATGAAATGTGCACAATAAGAAACACCTATAAGGAGTCTGAGTTGTGCCAAGATTAAATAGACAGCTGTGTTTTGGGGAAGCCTAGTACGGTGGTGTGACTGTGTAAAAATCAACAACAGTGTTGAGATCTTTGGGAGTGCTGTAGGTTAGCTTTTAATGATGTCTGCAGTCTTCACTGAAGGTATGGTGGCAATATCTATGATTCTGAGATTGGAACTTCCTCCACCACCCACAACGACTTGTAGTCACACACACACACACACACACACAAATACACCAAACCACTTGGACGTAGGCAATTACCCTTTAACATCAAATGTTTCATCAGTCCCCTGGCCCATTAAATAGTGAATTAACCTTATCTACCTGTAAATGAAGAGGTATGGCTATGAGACATAACAGCCCTGTCCCAGTCACAGCTATTACAGAAAATATGCTGTGCACTTTCCACACAGCATGACATGGGCTAATCACACTCTAAGAGATTCAATAAAAAGAGGATTATGACACAGTTATGCATTACCAGAAATGCTTGCTCTGTATTTTAATCATTCACTAATTTAATATCCTGCAACATGTTGGGCATTCAATTTGGAGCTGTTTGATTTTCAGAAGCTAAAACTCAGCATGGAATTTCTAAAGCCAAACTTCAGCTCAGTGGGTCTTAAATGATTTGTGCTACATTGGTGTATGTGGGAAAAGATTAAAAGGTGCTTTAATTTGGCTTTAATTAAATGTAGCTTTGTTACAAAACTCGTTTTGGAAGCTGTTTAAATTCAAATGTGATGCTCTCAAAATTTTTACTGTTTTGGATTACTCTGGAGGATCCTTCTGAAAGCTTTCTATGCTACAGTTCATTGCCAAAATCTGTTCTCGTATGGGCAATACAATGTTCATCTGAGCATAAAGCCATTAGCCATCAGTGTATGGGGATCATCATCATCATGATGACGACTATGAAAATGATGATTATCATGGCTGCAATCATGTAAGCTTCAGTCTCCAACGAGGCTAATCCCTCCAGGAAAAAAAGATTGGCTTGTTGAAAGAAATCAAACCGAGACAAACAGTGCAATTACTAAGTCAGGAAAGAGCACCTGGGTGACTAAAGATTCTGGCTTCTGCCTATCACTTCACTTGGGTCCCGTAGCTAAGACACAACAGGACAATCCTTTTCTTTCCCCTCAAGCAGGTTAATGAGCTAAAAAAGTAGCCTGGACCTAGGAACATGATGTTTGTTTAGGAACGAAAGAAGGATTAATCTCCAAAGGAATCCTGCGAAGCATCCAAGTATAGGAATGCTTTAAGAATTTTCCTTCTTTGCAGGGGAAGAATATGTAGAGTTAACCTATCATTCATGCAATTATTATGTTTTACGATATCTCATAAATGTATTTGTGGCCCTTTAACTTTCCTGCATTTTGTCAGTTTACAAGGACAATTCTACACACTGTTCAAAAGTGTATACAAACACAAATCTGAAATGTTTTAAGTGCATTTGCCTTCAGCCTCCCAATTACAGCTGCACGTTTTCTACCTCGTTTCTTTTCTGGAGATAGAAATGTTTGCCCATTATTCTTTACAAAATAGATTAAGCAGTGAGGTTGCACTTATAACATCTGTCAACAGTGATTTTTAAAGCTTGCTGCAAATGCTCAACTTGATTTAGGTCTTGACTTTGACCGGGCCATTGTTACATCTGGAATGATGGGCATAACTAATTGTTTTGATGACATATTCACCTACCTGAGCTGAGGATCTCTACTACTCCTCCAGAGTTACCATGGCACTTTTGGCTGTTTCTCTGATAAATGTTCTCCCACCACACAAAGACCTCCTTGTCATGTTGGTTTAAATGGACGGCCATATAGATTTTCATTTGTTTTGTACCATTTCCATTTTTGAATAATGGATTGAACAATATTCTGAGAAATGTTGGGATAATGTTTTATAACCACTTTTAACATCTGAGGCCTTCACAAAACAGCTGGATGTATCCTGAGATTTACACACAGTTTGATCCTAAAATCCACCAATGAAGGTAGTAAAAACTGAAAAGTAATGAGAAGGAAGGCGTTCAGTCACTATAATCTGTATAAAATCAAATAAAGTTTAAAATAATTTTGATTGTAAACCCCCTAACCCAGGACTATCTTGCTTGAAGAGCTTTTAAGTTTCTGGTAGTGGCTCATTAACAGCCCTCCGTGCTCTTTAGTGCTTTGTATTTTATCTAGCTCTTTTCTATTTCTGGGACTGTATTGTGTGCTCAGGTAAAATTAGATGGATTATTATTGTTTTTGTGAGGGCTTTGTGACATTATTTTCCATTAAAGGTAAAATCTCTCTTTATTCTTCTATTAATGAAAAATATGACTAACTCTTAGAACTCTAGGCCACACTGAAAAACATCATAAAAGTCTTCCTTTAGTTCTTTTCCTCACTATTTGAGATGTTAATTATTCTATACATAATGTCATCATCCAGCTCTTTTTTCACTATTACTTTATCTTTTTATTCAAGCCTTGCACAAATTATTAATTATATAGTGTTGAAGAGAACTATGCCGGCTCCCTGTAGCTCAACATCAAGTAATTTATCACTAATACTGTACATATGTCCTGTAATATGAAACAGTTTTTCTTAATATCACTTTTTCATCAATTTTTAAGACTTTGGGAGTTGATTTACGTACATTTACTTACATTTGGATAGGTTACAAAGCCATTTCTAACGGTTTTGGACTCCAGTGAAACAATGTGAGTCATTATTTACAACTAGAGAAAATATGTAACAGGGGTGGCCGTCCTACCAAAATAACTCCAAGAGCCTAATGGCGACACATCAAGGTAGTCACCCAAGAATCCAAAACAACATATAAAGCACTATAGGCCTCACTTACCTCAATTAGGGTTGGTGTTTTTAATAATGAAAAAGAGATTGGGATAAAATGGCATCAGTGGGAGAGCTTCAAGGTAAAGTACTGCTAAGAAAACAAAGGCCCCTATTAATTTTGTTAAAAAAACATTTGATGGCTGTAGCCATTAATAATGGAACAGCGACCAATAATGCAATTATTTTGAATAAACATTTTTTTACGCTTTTTTGAAACTGGTGGCCTTTATTGTACAGTAATCAGACAGGAAAGAGGGTAGAGAGAGGGGAAGGCATGCAGCTAATGGCCCGAGACCAGGAGTCAAACATAGGGTGACTTCGTGGAGGACTATAGCCTCTGCACATGGTGCGCCTGCACTACCAACTGACCCACCAGCACCCCCATTCAATTAAAAATTTTAAATGTAATAAAGCAAAGGTTGCAATAGCTTGCCAATCAAATAATATAGTTTTTGAACTAATAATTTGGTAAGATCTTGACTATAACTTAGGAAGTTGGCTATAGCATTCCAAAAATCATTTTTCAATGCAATAACTGTAGCTCTATGTTTTACAGTTTGTGTGCAGTTTACAAAAAAAAAAAAAAATATAGTGGATGGCAAGGTTCTCATAGTCATTCATTCAAGGATGGATCATGTGCAGCACTCTGCAATGGTCTTAACACCCAATCTGAGAATTATTTATTATATAAACTTTATTTATAATATTGTTTGTTAACTTATGAATGGGTAAATATCAAATGAATTACGGTGAAGTACATTTGCTAATTAGATCCCTTAGTGGAATGTGCTAGACTTCAGGAAAACAACAGTAGTCATGTGATCTACATGTGTTACACATTTATGGGTAATAGGCACTAAGACCCAGGTAGCGTCTAACATAGCTGTCAGTTGTGTACATTAGCTACTGTGTTACTTCACTGCCAGGTCTTTCAAGAAGAAGCAGTACAGGGAAAAAAATGCCTTCAAAAAAGGCCACAGATTTTAAATGAGTAAACAAAGCTTGATTCAGAGGTAAACATTCAGAGACATGTCATTTTGACTTCCACCAAATGTTTCCACATTTGATGGGTAGAAGCATTATGATAAAATAAGCCATGTTGGGATCTACTACAGTGCCCATTCCCTATTTTTGAAATGTAAAGTTTTTGGCTCCTAAACTTTATTACATTATCTGCAAACTACTACATATATGATTTCATTACATTTTAAAAGGCCAAAAATGAAATTATTGGCTGTTAGAATGATCCCCAAGATCTTTGGGTAAAAATAGTTTGCGGACTAATGAGACATGACAGGAACATTTTGAAGGTGTGTGTCCTGTTACATCGGGCTTAAAACTAATGCCACATTTCAAAACCAACCATCAAACATGGTGAAGGAGTGGGTCAAAAATCGCTCCAAAGCGATGTAAAGGAGGTATTGCCAGTTTTCTTAACTGATGGCGGTTGTTGCCGCCAAGTTGTTGCCGCATTACGAATTATTAATTGTTTATGGGTAGTTATTTAGTTTTTTAGGGGATAATTCCTTTTTCACATAGGATGGCTTGAATCGTTTTTACTTAAATGTAATCATTTGAAAACTGCTTTTAAAAAATGTATTCTGCTTATCTAACAGCGCTGCATGTGAGTGTGCCCCAGGTCAACAGGGCTCCATGATGTCAAGGTGGTGAATCAACAGAACCAGTTTTCACCTGATGTGACAGCGCACAATTAGATTCACACACTCACAGCTATATTAATGTAGGCAGGCCATAATGACAAATTCAAGGGAAGATGCAAAGAAACAATGGGATAATAAAAATAAAAAATGAAATAAAAGTTTAAGAGAGTAATATAGTAAAATAAAAAGAGGGAAATATATTGATCAAGAATGTATACCAATGAACTAAATGAGATGTAAAGTCATGCTTATGTTTCCAGGCAGCAAAGAGGCATCTAAGGGCCCTAAAGTGATCTGATGCTTAACAGGGCCCCTGTCAGTGTTGTCTCACCAGATAATTCCTTCCCTCTGTTGCTTTGGCGTCAAAGTGATCTCTTAATTAATTCATAATGCTGCACAGATCTAAATTTGCACTCGTTAGCCACCCGCTGTTTACTTTCTTTATTTGCCATCATTAACCCCTCTTCGCTTCAAATTGTGCACCGTGAGTGTGCACGCGTGGGGGGAATTGAGGTGGGCGTCGTGACATCCTCACCTAGCAACCTGCCTCAGTGAGATGCTCAAAGGCTCTGGATCACTGGGGGAGACACACACACACACACACCCACACACACACACACACACACACACAAAGCTGGATCTGCACCAATGGGTTTTCCCTCAGAAGCTGACTGATAAATCAACAGGAAATACATAAGGCGAAGTGTCTCATCACTGGAGAAAAGGGGACTCCATTTCTTAAACTTCTTTTTCTAGTCCCCATGATGCCAGAGAGAGATTTTTTGCATGCAGAAGAAAAACAAGAAGTTGGACTTTTCCCTTAAATCATCTTTTTTAAAATATTTTAGGCCCAGTCACAAATGAAGCTTTGACATTACACATTTTAACCAGGAAATACATTAATTTAGCCAAAGCTGTATGCTGTAAAGGTGTAACAAGGTAGACTATCTCTATCCTCATTCAAGTGTTCCTTATGGACCTACAGATGTCCTGTAATAAAGACTGACAGTGTCTCACACCCACACACATGTGCACACACACACCTATGCACACATCCATGTCTGCGTCATGCCCTATCCTCCAACACCCATCCAGCAGCAGAGGGACGCCTTGCCCACCTGTGGCTTCTGACTCCTGGAGCCAACCATCTCTTCACAACTGCCATTCCTCTCTCCTTTCATTCATCTGGCTAATCTACTCAATCCAGTTTCAAAAGAAAGAAGGAACTTCTGAAGTCTGAAGACAATTTAGAAGTTTGGGATTCAATTGAGGTGGAAGCAGGACGCCATCAGGATCTGCTGGGACTTTCAGAGTGGTAAGACATCAGCCATTTTGAATTGAAACCTCTTGGAGATTGAGCATAGATTAGATGAGTATAAGGATGGGAGTATTGATGATTTTAAGCAAGCCCCAACAGGATACAAACAACAAAATGAGAGGATAATTAACACATGAAAACTGCTTAATATAAGCAGTAGTAAGTTATTAATGCTAAAACTGTTTGACTTCTACTATGCTAAATAAACCATTATTCATTTTCCTTCTCCTTTTTGCTATACCCCTCCATCTGTTGGCCATTGGACACTGAAGTAACCATATGCTCATTATGTATAAATCATCCACCACAGCTTGTTCCCTTTTTAGTTCTCGTGAATTTAGCACATTTTTCTCCAACAAGCCTCTAAGGTATTTCCTGTCCATTAAAAACAAAACCTCTTGGTTTATTTTTAGTTTCATAAATCTAAAAAATTGTTTTCTCACACACAGTTATCGCTATCTCCAGTCCCAGTAATATCTTTACGGCCCTCAGAAAAAGTTTATTACAACTTGATTAGTTCTTCCTTTAGATGGGATCGACGTTACAGTGAAAGTTTTTTTTTTTAACATTTTCATGGTTTGGTCTTTCCTGCATGATTCAGTGATTAGATAATTTGTCTTCTGGCTGATGTGTCCTCACACACAGACAAGCCGTCCCTCATTAGAGTGATTTTAGATAGGAAATCAGTGTGAGTGACTCATAAAAAAACACACACACGCACGTACAAATGAACGACAGTCACAAATCAAATATACCAGGCATATTGACGGTGCCATGGGTTTTGCTGGCTGTCATTTAAGCTGTTATCAAACAGCCGGGGAGATGTGTGGGAGTTTTAGCTGCAAATTGGACAGTTTTGGTGACACTTTTCAACAGGAGGCTGTGTCTGCTGTTAGCTCATCTGGTGTTACAGCTTGACAGCTTGTTGAGAGCTTCCCAGCAGAAAGCAGGTAAAACATCGCAGATTATGTGTTATACGGGTGTACTGCTCCGTTTGTGGATTCTTGTTGCACCTGTGTTGCAGAATAGTCCTGCTTAATCTCATACCATGAAACCTGACCCAACCCTGCACCTCTTGCCTTACCTAATATCTGTTAACATGTATCTGACAAGATGAATATACTTTAACAAACTGACAAAGCCTGGCAAAGTGTACAACATATATTGTCTGTGAATGCTGCGTGTGAATAATTGATGGCATCAGCCTGTTAAAAATGCATCGCCAACCTTTCTGTCGCACAGAGAGAGGAAACAGTAATTAACGTTCACATATGAGAGGAGACCCTGGCTAATGATCAGTTGGGTAAACACAGCCACCTGCAAACAGCATTTGAAATAAATGTGCTGTTTATTTGCGACGCTGTACTGATGACCTTATTTTCATTACATGATCCATCTACTTTGGTTTTGAGAAGAAAAAAAGTACAAGGACCGTGTGTTTAATATAATTCTTTGCTCTCTAGATTTTGTGTTTTTTATATACTTTATTTTTGTAGAGGTGGCCTTTATTTAACAATAGCTGGGCATAAAGAGGGCAAAGTGAAAGAAAACAAGAAAAGGGGAGAATTTGGAGCAAAGAAGCCTGGACTCAAACCTCAGCCTGCTGCAACAAAACCTAAACCTTTCATTCAAGAGGCCTCAGCTTAACCAGTGGCTCTAGATTTGCTTGTTTAATGTCATTTAAGCAGCTCAAGATCAGAAAAGATATGCAATTATTATAAATAGTATTATTGTTTACACGGCTTATGTATGGACTGCCTGAAATGAAGCCAGAAAATATTATTATTGGATCTTCAAAGAAAACCTGGATAACATATGCGAAGTAAAACTGGGACAGAATATATCACTCCAACCTAATCTTAACTGTTCCTTAATTAAATCACAAGCAATGAAATTAAAGGTCAAAAACATGAATAAAGACTTTCATATCCACATTTATGCTTTTTTTTTCTTCACCTTTCTTCAGCTTACACATTTACAATTCTAATGCCTTGCAAAGGTATTCATAGCCTTTTAGCTTTTTCACATTTAATCATATTCCAACCACAAACATCAGTCTATTTTGTTGGGATTTTCAGAAATCCTGTTTTAAGTTTACCACAAGCAGGGGATACAGCAAACATTTAGAGGAAGGTGCTATTGTTAAATTAGACCAAAGCTGAACCTTTTGGCCTACTTGCAAAAAACTATGTGCAGTGGAAAACTAACATTGCACATTGTTCTGAATACAGCATCTCCTCTGTGAAACATAGTGGGGGGATCATCATGCTGTTGGGATGCTTTACTCCAGCAGGGACGAGGAAGCTGGTCAGAGTGTTAGGACGATTGAAGGAAGCACTCCTGGAAGAAAACCTCTGAAGGACTGAAGGGTGGGGGTTCACCTTACTGGATGGGAATGACTCTAAATGTTCAGCTAGATCTGCAACAGAATGGCTTAACTCAAATCATATTCATGTGTTATAATGGCGCTTTTCAAGTCAGATCTAAATACAATTGACAATGTGTGGAAAAACCTAAAATTCATGTGCACACTCACCACTCAATCTGCTAATTTCTTTTTTCTAATAAAATACATTTATGGTTGTGATTTGACAAAATGTAAGAAAGGCCAAGGTGTATAAATACTTTAGCAAGTGACTATATCACTATGTTTATAGTGTGGATGTTCATGATCAGAGACTTCGAGCAGCAGTATACAGATTATGAATACAACAGAACTGAGAAGTGATTTATTTGCCATATTAGAAAATAAGATATTGTTAGCCGTCAGTTTGCAGCTTCTTTGCTCTTTGGTATTTACAGCTGATGGTAACGATGGCAGGGAACGCTAAAGAAAGATAATTAGTTGTACTTTGTTGGTGTCCTTTTTATCAAGACTTTTTTTTAAATTTGAAATTTCACACTGTGCTATTAGCTCCCTTGTTATGTTCCTTGTAAATGGAAATATGTGTTTGGCAGAAAACACCCTGAATTGGTTGCTGAAACAGGCTGAAAATGTTAAAACCACAGAACAGTTAGTATTCATGTGGAGAAATGAATCTTAGGTTCCATAAGTTTTAATCTTACGAAAATAGACCAACAAATGAGAGCTTCAGGGTAATAGGAACGGTATATAGGCCTATATATAGACATGGTACAGGGTCCCACCCTGGAGCCAGGCCTGGGGTCGTAACTTGTCGGCGAGCGCCTGGTGGCCAGGTGGCCTGGTCAAGTCCCAACGAGAGACACAAGGCCATCCCCCAGTGGGCCCACCACCTGCAGGGGAAACCATGAGGGACCAGTGGAAATAGGATCAGGCAGCGTTACAAGGTGGAGACCTTGATGACCAGATCTCCGGATGCTTAAACTGGGTCTAGGGATGTGGAATATCACCTCGCTAAGGAGGAAAGAGTTTGACCTTGTGTGAGAGGTTGAGAGATATCAGCTAGAAATACAGGCTCACCTCCATGCACAGCATGGGCTCTGGAACCCACCTCCTCGAGAGAGGCAGGACTCTCTTCTACTCTGGAGTGGCCTGTGGGCAGAGGCGGCGGGCTGGTGTGGGTTTGCTTGTTGCCCCCTAGTTCAGCAGCCGCGTGTTGGGAATTAACCTGATGTATGAGCGGGTCGCATCCCTTTGCCTTCGGATCAGGGAGGGGTCTCTGACCATTGTTTCGGCCTATGGGCCAAGCAGTGGTGCAGAGTACCTGGCCTTCATGGCGTCCCTGTACGGGGTGCTGGATAGTGCCCCTCTCGGGGACTCCGTCATTCTGCTGGGGGAATTCAATGCCCACGTGGGAAACGACTGTGACACCTGGAGGGATGTGATTGGGAGGAATGGGCTACCCAATCTGAACCCGAGTAGTGTTTTATTATAGGACTTCTGTGTCAGTCACGAATTGTCCATAATGAACATCATGTTCAAGCATGAGGGTGATCATCAGTGCATTTGGCCCCAGGACACCCTAGGCAGGAGGTCAATGACCGACTTTGTAGTCGTGTCTTCAAACCCTCCGCTGCATATCTTGGACACTAGGGTAAGGAGAGGGGCTGAGCTGTCCACCGATCACCACCTGGTGGTGAGTTGGTTTCGCTGCAAGAGGAGGAAGCCGGACAGACTTGGCAGGCCCATGCGTATAGTAAGGGTCTGCTGCAGAGCCCTCGGCCAGGGATATATTCAACTCCCACCTCTAGGAGAGCTTTGATCAGATTCCGAGGGAGGTCAAGGAGCTCCACGGTGGCAAGGCTTCGGGGGGGGTGGATGAGATCCGCCCTGAGTACCTCAAGTCTCTGGATGTTGTAGGGCTGTCGTGGCTGACAGTGGACTGGCAGACAGGGGTGGTGGTCCGCCTTCACAAGAAGGGAGACCGGAGGGTGTGTTCCAACTACAGGGCCATCACACTCCTCAGCCTCCCTGGTTAGGCCTATGCCAGGGTATTGGACAGGAGAGTTTGGCCGATAGTCGAACATCGGCTTCAGAAGGAGAAGTGGTTTTCGTTTCATCTGTGGAATGCTGGACCAGCTCCACACCCTCTACAGGGTGCTCGAGTGTTCATGAGTAGTCTCCCACAGGAGGTGTTCCAGGCACGGCCTGCCAGGAGGAGGCCCAGAGGATGACCCATGACACGCATGGAGAAACTTTGTCTCTTGATTGGCCTGGGAACGCCTTAAGCTCCCCCACGGAGGAGCCAGAGGAGGTGTCTGGGGAGAGGGAAGTCTGGGTGTCTCTACTAAGTCTGCTGTGCCCGCATATACGCATATACGTATATATATATATATATATATATATAGTTATTTCAATAGGTTTATACACAAATGCACTAAAACAATTCAAAGAAATAAAGTATTTTACCAATGTAATTTTATTTAGATGGGGTGATGTCTACATCTCAACGGGCAACAAACATTTTCATACAGTGTTTGTCTTTCTTTTCATAGTAAAATGACAAGAAAATCCCACACTAGGAGAGTCCTGACCCCGCTGTGCACAGAGATTAAGGTAGGTCATTCTTATATAATCGAAGGAATTTTGAGAGAAAAGGAAATAACAAAACAAACTAAAATAGAAAAAAACAAATTTGAGTATCCTGTATATATGTTTATCTCTGGAATTTGAGATGAAACTGACTTTAAATATTTATATTTTAACAAATAAAGTTTGTTAAAATAGAAATGTAATCAGAATCCGATTTTTAGACAAAACGGATGATTCAGTTTGATTTAACTACTCTGAATGCGTTTTGGGTTTTCAAAGGTTCTTCCTAGTGGGTCTTGACTGGTTTTATATTCCTGCGTCTTCTTCAGGCCTTTAATTTTCCCTAATAGTATCTATTTGTTTCATAGTTAGGGGACATAGTTTTTTGGTTTTTTGACCTTCTATCAGTCAGTCTGTCGGTGTCCTTTGGTTGATACACCTGCTGTTACTTTTTGAATGAATCTGAATCTGTTTACTCTCTTGCTTGTTCCTTTGCTTTTTGTGAAATATTTTTTCCCCATTGGCCCTTTTATACCTTTTATATTTGGTTCTCATTTTGTTACTTCAGCAAACTGAAGTCCTTTGTGTAAATATATTTACTTTTAAAGGCTGCAAAATAGGATATTTTCTGCCAACCGTGGCTGCCCCGGAGTATTACAGATGGCTTCCTTAGGAGCTAAAGCCTGAAGGTTTAAAAAGCATGAACCCAGTAGGTGTCAACCTTTTTGAATATTTCAGTCGTACAGCCACCAGAGCTGCATGCCTCCAGCCATTAACTGGCTGACAGCTTGATCCAGCCATAGAGCTATCTTTCTGGAGGAATCCCTCTGCCTTCTTTAATGCTTGCCTCAAAGAAAGTAAGGCCTCCAGTAATCCTGCTCAGTGTCTTCCAGTTCCCTGGCCTCATTTCTCACGGACCTGCTTCTATACAGCTTGGTAGTTGCCCATAACAAAATCATCCAGTTAGCTATCTAATCTAATCTAATTCTGCCGTGGAGCCATATTCTGAGGGGTTTCCAGGAACAAAACATGGTTCCCACATATGTTCAGCCTCAGAGCTGACACACATTGTGTACATTTTGCTGTCCAGTACTCAGGCACTTCTCGTTGATAGGTCTGACTCCAGAGCTGGACTGAGGCATGAGCAAACTGAGGCTCAGGCCAGCCCCTGAATTCCCACACAGTGTAAATCTCAGGCTTTTTAAAGGAATTGCAATTGCTTAATTAGTTCAAATAATTATATAAAAGTTACGTTTATTTTGTATTTGTAAAGGCTAACAAGTGTATTATGTTTAAACATGTAAAGTTAAACTTTTATAATTTGTTATGTTAGTAGTTATAATTTCATGCTAATGTTGTAGTTTAATAATTTCTGTTTCTTGGGTCTGAGTTGAGGATCATATTTCTTCAACACTTTGTATGCTAATTAATTTAAAGAAGTAAATAGTAATTTCCCACAGGAGAATGTAAGGATAACATTTTCCACTTTCCCTACCTTATGACTTTAAATAGTATGCATTGAAATGCCCTTCACCGATTGTGACTGCATTGACTTCAAATGAGTAGTCTGATTGTTATTTGCATTTTGCTGTCTCTGTGAGGTGAGGTGCTGTGAGGCCTAAGAGATCATATTGCTTCTATAAGTGCTAATTCATGTGGACTTCTGCTTTCTGTTAGTAGTGTTAATTATTGTTATGTGCTCATTTTATAGGAACGCATGCAATCAAAATATTAGGGTAGAAAATGTGCATTTAAATATTGATTGAAATTAAGCTATATTTCAGCTACTCTGCTCTTTCATCCCATCAGTGTTTTCATTACTCTTCATGAAATCTATATCAGGGGTGAGGATGCATGGACAACCTGCACAACATGCCAAATATTTGTGTGGGATGCAGAGTGTAAATTTAATTCAGTTAAATTCAGTCCAGTTTATTTATATAGCAGAGATTCACAAAAATGTCTCAAGGCACTTCACAGGACAAACACATTCATTTTATCCATTTCATATGCAGACATATAAAGTCAATTCAATTCAATCAGACAGAGATTCAAAGTCAATTTTAGTCAATGCATTCCAATTCGATCCTAGTTATGAAACAATACAGTCAAGTTCGGTTTATTATACAGATTGGTAAAAAGTTTTCTAAGGAAACCCAGCTAATTGCATTCAGCGACTGACTTGGCACCAATCCCTTCTTCTAAACGTATATGGCCTTAGAAATCTAGAGTAAATGAAGTTTTTTTTAGCAACTTTTTTGTCATTGTTGTAGTTATGGTAATACTTGGATGCAGTATATTGTGTAATTCTGCTCTTGTTGCGTGTTGAAGCTCTGTTTTTCTGACAGTTTGGACTTGCAAAAAGATAGTTTTTTGGGAACTTCTGACTACAAAGGAAACTCACGCCCTTTTACTGCTGGACTGGTTTTGATTCAATGTAATTTAGATAGTTTAAATAAAAAAAATGTCTGGAAGACAATAATATGTCAGCGTACTAAGATACATGCCTGTATTTCAAAGGTCTGTTTTCACATCATACAAAACAAGGTGGAGTGTGTGCATGGTTGTTTGTGTGTTGCCTTGCGATGGACTGGCGACCTGTCCAGGGTGTACTCTGCCTCTCGCCCATAGACTGCTGGAGATAGGCACCAGCTCCCCCGCGACCCACTATGGAATAAGCGTTAGAAAATGACTGACTGACTGACTGACAAAACAAGGTGATCCTTCTCAATTTAAAGGTATTGTCATTTAACCCCCTGCCAGTACATTATTCCTTGAGCTTTCGTCTAACCTAACACCCAACAGGTGGAAAGGTAAGATTCTTAGATTCTTGTTATTAGCAAAAAATAATAAGATACAAATAGAGTATAGAAGTTATTTATGTGTGATGCTATTCAAAAGTTAGAGCAAGATTACTGGGTATCGTTAATTGTTATTTAGGGAAAAGATTAAGATTTCCACAATGCTGTTACTGTTTTTATTAGAGAACATCAAAACAAAAAGTCACCCTAACAAATTTGACCTCAAAGCTCACTCACATCCAGCTCTCAGATCGTAATTGGCCAGTTTAGTGCCTAGACTCATTCATTGTCATTAGTAATAATGACAATGAAAGGTCGATTGTTGCTTTCGGCCCTCTGCAAATGAATGTTTTTTTTTTCCAGCTACTTGAAGAAGATTTTACTGGAAGAGTGAACACTGGTTAATTTAAATACTTGTAGATTTATTTGTCCAAACATCACACCATCTTTTAAAAAAATATGTTCTACAGATACATTTTCTTGAAAAAAAAGATTTATGTGCGAGGAATTCAAATGCCCAGATGAAGATACGAGCCTAAGGCATGTTTGCACAAATAATGCATTTGAAGTAGAGGAATAATTTCGACAACAGTCGTATTTTTAAAGATCGGTTGGAATAACAATACTGCCAAATTCCCTCTGGTGTGTTGTTGTTTTTAATCTCCTTTGATATTTTAGATATGCAGATGTCTTTGGGTACTGATCCTCTTTGATTTGGAAACTTCAACAAAAAAAAACAGTTCCTTGTTATTGTTTGGGGTAATGGTAATAATGGTAATAATGGTAGACTTTGTATGTTTTTGTTTATTCAGGCGTAGGACATTAACATGGTGTTGCGTCACAGCTAAATCCATAAAAGCTGTCCTTAGAGCTCTCTAAGTACATTTCTGTAGTTGTTAGTTTGTTGTTGTACTGCACTACTTTATCATTTTCACTATCCCCGGTCTTCTAAAATCTACACACAGTACATTTAACAATATTTTGGCAAATGTGTGTGACAGAGATTTGAAAATAGGGCAAATGTTGATTTCAAGTGATTTCAGTGAACATAATTGTGAGAAATGCAACATACTGCATGCCATGCTATGTACATTAAAAGGCTGTAATTAAGAGCATATAATGCAACATATTAGCTTTCAGGTTAGTAACCGTGGCAACGACATGAAACTACGTAGGTGGATGTTTGATGCCGAATATATGGATGAGGAGGTTTCTGCTTGATTAAACAGAGATCATATAGAGTCTGAAATTTAAATACAACAAGATTTTCAAAGATGTCTTTAATTTGAGTTTGTCATTCCATAATTACCTCAGTAAGATGAAACTATGCATCTCACAAAATAGGAGGAAGATATTTAGGCTAAGTTTACTAGATGTCTACATGTCAGTGACTGCAGAATATGAAAAATAAAAGTGCTGTCAAATATCAAACACTCTACATCTGATGGCAAGGCTGAGTCACGACTATGGATGATGGAATAAAGGTTTCTAGAGACACTTAGGTATTTTTTATGTTTCTATTTTAGATCTATTTTTAAAAAATTAGGAGTGGAGGATTTTTGGTCCACTCTTATTTGCAAAATTGTTTTAATTTAGTCATAATGGAGGTGAGCATGTTTAAAGTCATGCCTTTGTTTGATAGGAAAATTAGCAGTTTGGGTCAGCTTGGTGAAACAAATTAAAGAAGCCAGTATTAGTTTATTATGTATTGAAAGAGAAAATGATATTTATCATTTTAAAAGGGTTAGCGATGTAAGTAGTAGCTGAAGTTTGTTTTTGCCACTGCTCATTTAGTTGGAAACATCCAAAATGTTTTCAGATTGGGGGAGCTTAGGGAAATTATAACTTGCATTTTCTTTCTATCATTTGTGCAAATTTGCAGTCTATCTCCAGTCTATGGCAAACCTTTTGTTGTATGCATCAAGAAATCAAAGCATGGCATTTTAAAAGAAAGTGCCTTTATTGTAACTTATGAGCCAGTTATAAGCAGCTGTTTTTGTTTTTTGTAAAACACTGTTACTCCTGCTAGATTTACCATAAGCTGCATGCGACCAAGCTAAAAAATGTACCTACATCAGGGAATTTTAACTTCTTCATCTTGCTGCTAAAAGTGAATTCTAAATTCAATAGTTGCTGTTTTTTTCATTGGGCTGAGAGTAAAACTTACTTTATAGTGTCAATTATACTGCCTGTCATTTAGTTATCAGTTGAGGTGATCATTGTATTAGTCCAGTTATAGCCTAGACTCACAAATTAAAGTCATGTCTTCAACAGTTCATGTAAAACGGTAAGTCTGAAAAGTGTGGTAAACCTTTGTGTTCAGCCCCCTTTATTCTAAAACTGCTTAATAAAATACAGTGCAACCTGTTTCCTTCAGAAGTAACCAAATTAGTCCACCTCTGTGTAATTTCACTACAAATGCAGCTGTTCTATTAAAGTATGAGTTGTTTGTTGGAAAACATTAGTGAACAAACAGCATCATGAAGACCAGGGAACAGACCACACCTGTCAAGGGAAGCGGGGAAGAAGCTTAAAGTAAATGGATAAATGCAGGGTAACATATCAACTCTACAGTTGTTATATATAAAAACAGGCTAAGAATACAAATTCCTAATACAGGATTTTAGTTTTTAATTAAGTTTTTAAAATATTTTTTAAAGAAACCCCAAAACCTCTGTCCTATGGGTCAGAAAAACTATAGACAGCCAGAATAATAATGGGCAAGAAGGGGGCCACAAAGAACAGAGTTTCAAGTAGACTTTTCTAAATTCTAAGGTGGATGAGCAACATTGTGGACAGATTCTGTTGTGGATTCTGAATGATTTTCCTGATATGATTTAACTAGAATATGACTAGAATAAGCCACAAGCCATGATGGATAATGATTGCCTTCATAAATTTGTTATTCATGTTGAAAATAATAACAAATAATAATAACTTCGATCTAGTTTCATGTGCAGTCATCGTGGGGCTAGCTGATTTGAGAGGATCTATCAGCATTATGTGCAGATGCTCGTCTGCTTTTACACACAAATTTACTGAAGTGACATTCCATTCTTAAACCATTGCAAGGAGCTGAGACGCTGAGGTAAAGGTACTGTGTAAATCAGGGAACACAGAAAACTATTAATGACAAAACATAAACATCAGCAGAAGGCAGACCTATACACAGAAAACACTACAGTTGATTGCTAACAGAACACACCATGGAACCATGAAAGGAACTTAAAATATACAAAATGCTAAAGTACAGAACCAAAAGCTTCAAGCAACCAAGAAATGAACTGAATATGGAAAGCCAAGAGTAACAGATCTAAATATAAAGCAAACCACGAAACCAAAATCCAAAAGATCATGACAGTGAAAGCGGTTTACAAGCTTTAGGACGGGTGGCAATGGGAATTTTTGACCCTTCTTTCATTAGTGGATTTGTGTGGTCAGACAATGATGTTGGACAAGAAAGCCTGACTCGCAGTCTACACTGTAAATGAGGGGTGCCCAGCTTTTAGTTGCTTCCCTGCTCCAAGACACCTGAATCAGATAAACTGCTTATTACCAGGCCTGTCCAGAGTTGAATGACATACTGATGAGAGAATTCAGCCATTTAGTTCAAGTGTGCTGGAGAAGGGATGCATCTAAAACTTGCAGGATAGCAGCTCTTGATGAATGGACTTGGGCACCCCTGCTCTAATTTATCCTAAAGGTGTTCTATCAGGTTGAGGCCAGGAGGCTGTGCAAGGTAGTCCTTTTGAACCTTGCTTTGTGCACCGATGTGCATGTTGAAAGAGAAAACCATTTCAATGCAAAGCTAGGCGCTTGAAACTATCCAAAATGTCTTGGTATGGTGAAGCATTAAGTTGCTTTTAATGGAACAATGGGGCAGAGCCCAACTGCAGAAAACTGCCCCACACCATACCTTTTACTTGACACAATGCATTCAGGCCAGTGCAGTTGTCCTGGCAACTGCAAGGAGAACTCAGATTGCCAGACGGAGAGGCATGATTCTTTACTCCAGAGAAAATGTCTTCACTGCTTTGCATTTTACCTGGCGATATAAGGCTTGGTTGCAGTTGCTTAGCCATGGAACCGCCTTCAATTAAGCTCTCTATAAGCAGTTCTTGAGCTAATCTGAAGGCCACATGAAGTTTGGAGGTCTGTACCTACTGACTCTTTGAAGTTGTCAACCTTTGGATGGGTGAGTGAAATCTTTTGAAAATATAGTTTATAAGTTTGTTTGATTTATAATTGTTGTGTGTCCAGATTTTTTAAAACAGGGTTGGGCAATGATAACATCCCAAGCGTTGAATATTTCGCAGAGCATTGTTGAATCAACAGCTGCAAAACTGCACAGGCTGCATTGAGGTTTATTTCAAAGCATTGTAGGTCTAAATTAATTTTGAGATTAGATTCAGATTTTTCTAATTCAATTCAATTCAATTCAGTTTTATTTATATAGCGCCAATTCACAACACATGTCGTCTCAAGGCACTTCACAAAAGTCAGGTACATACATTCCAATTAGTCCTAACCATTGAACAGTGATAATTGTGTTTAACCATGATTTTCAACTATCTCTGACATATTCCTGCTATTATCTCTGAACCTTTTGAGATCAAATATGTAATAGTGACCATATTATCTGACTAGATGTTCAAAGCAATAGACAGTAACAACCTCTGGAGCCTATTTTTGTTTGATTGGAGCAGGTGTTTGTGAGCTTCAGCTCCCGGTGACTGTTTCTAAATGTCTCTCCTTCATCTGCTCTCCAACTGTCGCTTGTTTCCTCGTCCCATTCTCCCTTCTCTCATTCTTCGGGGGATCTCGGTCTTGCTTTCGCTGTCTCTCACTTTCCCAGTCAAGCCATACTCACACACAATACACACTGCCGAGTACTCCCAGGTGGTGAGTGGTTGCTTTGAGCAACGGCAACAATGTCCCTAGTGTTCAGGCACTGTAACCTCTGCTTACACTGTCTCCCATTCCATTATCTTACTTGTTGCCTCTATGACCAACTCTCATTGCATCTCTTTCATCGTGGGCTGTTTTTACTTCTGTTTTTAGTTGTCTGTTTTATCTTGTCTTTAGTTACAATTTAGAGTCTTATGGTAATTTCCTTATGAATTATGTGAAGATATTCTTGAAATTCTAAGCCATCTCCTGTCAGCTGCACAGCTCCTCGACATAGTGTTTGACACATCTGAAGACTTTGAGTGAGAGGTAGAAGAGCGGAGGAGGCAGAAGAAGAGATTACAACCGTCATTTTTTATTTGGGATCATTTCCTGCTTTCATTGTGGGAGAGAAATTGAGGGTTTGGTGGTTTTACTAGTGTACTGTACTGCATGAAATAGAGGAATCCTGAGTGGAAAAGGAGAGAGTGACATGGTGAATGTAAGCTCAGAGAGCAGGAGAAGCTGGAGAGGGAGGAGATGGAGATTCAGAGGGAGTGGGTATTCAGAGCACACTGTTCACAGACAGAAAGTGACTTGCTGAAAGAGGTGTTTCTGCATCTCAGTCATCTTAGACCATCTCTACGGCAAATTCAACAGGAGCTCTGCACTCCAAAGACTCTTGCTCCTCTTGGTTTTCTTTTTTCCTCTCTTCACTTGCAGCTTGCTCTTTTTTAACCTGTGCTTCGATTCCTCACCTTTTCTCTTTTTCTTTCTTATAGCTCCTTTTTACCCGGATCTAAATATCACACCCCTGCTCCTATCTCCTTCCCCCCCTTCTTGCTTTGCCAATCTTTCCCTATTTTTCTCTCTCTCCCTCTCTGCGAGGAGGGAGAATAGCATCAACGGCTGAGCCACAGTAACAGCACATGCAACAGGGAGCAGGGAGGACCTTCTGCTTCTCCACTTTATTCTCTGACTCCTGTTCCTCCGGAGTAAGGTTGCAACGACAAAGACGAAAAGACTGTAGGAATGGATTTCAGCTGGTGAAGATCTGTAGAAAAAACAGGATAGAAGTAGGAGAAAGAAGGAACTAAGAAGATTGCACTTTTACGTTGCTTTTTTTAAGTGAAAAGGAGGACTAATTGACAGGCTGAGACAGAGTGTTAACAGGTAGTAGAGACTTGAACAGAGATGCCACCTGTGGCACTAGTGTGATTCAAGCTTAGCCTCCTCATTAATTCGTGGTTGCTTTGCTTTCCACATACCTTGGTTGAATTTCAACACCAATGGCATCAAAGAAGAAGTGGTCAGAGCGGAGGGAGTTAAGGAGGGAGCGGGCACTCTCCACCCGGGATGATTTATCTGTTGCGTCTGGAACATCTGGGCCGGGGCGTCCCACCGCCAGGGGGCGTTTCTCTGAGTCATGGAAGAGGCTCAGCTCCAGAGGGGGCTCCACCAAGAGGGGGGCGCTCAACTCTCAGCAGCCACCGGTAAGATAGTTGGAGGATACACAGACCCCCTCGACTTGTTCCCCAATGATCAATCAATGACCTGGGTGCTGGGAGGGAAATGGGACAGGAAAGCCTTCACCTGACATGGGAGGGTGTAAAGCCTTTGTGAAGGATTAGGAGGTATGCTGAGTTGAGTTTAGAAGTCATTTGTTAAGTCATTGACCAGTGTGTTTTTAGGGACTCTAACATCCACATTAATATTCATCCATCCATCTGATTAACCATATAACCTTTTTCTGACTTTTAAACAGGCTGTCTGGGTTAACATTTGCAGTGTGCAGATACTTCTAGTTTATATCATCTTTAATCCTATGTTACCTCAGAAATTAAATAAAATTGATCCCTTGCCAACAGAGGTTCGATGTTTTGTAGGAATGACGGGGAACCTATGCTAGGCTTTTTCTTGGACCATCAAACGTGTTATCTAGCAGACTGATGATAATTATTGTCACTGTGCTTCCTGTCCATAACAGCTAAAACGATCCCCTTGATCTTTAATACTAGAAAGGGGAGGGTGTCACTGAGCAGTCATTGAATCCAAGACATTACCTGATTGGTTTCTTAACAAAGGCAGATATTTTTAACATATCAAATTGTAAAATAACCATCAACTTATAAATTATAGTAGAACTTCAGTAGAGTAAAAAGAATCAGTGACCTAAATGTTCATCGATTTTCAGAGCAGTTTGAGAATCCCTTAGTACTACAGATGTAAAGCCGCTTTGGACAAACTTAAATGACTAATTAGAATTAATTCAATCATTATTGATAGTTTTGAAAATATACTTAAACTCACAAGTTGGGGAAACTGTTGTGAAATATGCTCTCATATGCATATTCTGACCAAGACTCCATCACCATATTTTTAGCTCCTGATTGGTTTCCTTGTTCTTTTCTGCCTCTCTACCTTGCTGTGAAAAAATTCTCCATGGTTGCTGGAATAATGACCTCTGCAATGTGTAATTTGATAGATCCAGGATTCCATGAGCTCTATTTTTGAAATGTAGAACTTCACTGATGTTTATGGATTGAGGTCAGCCTAACTAAAGCTGGTTAATATTTGGCAAGAACATCTGAGCGGGGAGATATGTGGGTTGACAGAGATATGCTTAGATGGAGATTTGAGATCCATTTCTGGTTTTTGGGTTGTGCTTGAGTTACTGGTACTATTTTGAATTGCTCACATATACTGATATTTTAACATTAATGACTTTAAGGCTATGGGCTACAAAGTCTTGAAATGAAAATGAAAGTCAGATGCCTTAAAAAAGTAGAAGTGTATGTTTTGTCTGTGTCTCCTGCAGCATTTATCTGTGTGATGGAGGATTGGCTGAGATTGGTCTGCTTGGGTTTGTGTTGCTTGGAAATGAAGCCCAGATACTGAAATACTACTGATTACATACTTTGAAGTCATTACATTGTGCACAAGCGTGTTTTTTCTCTTGTGTGGTTTTGTGCAATCTTGTGCATTACTGAATCAATAAGCTAGATGGTGGTATAAAGAAATTGGAAAAACTGGAAAACTGGAGGCATTTAAAAAAATCCAATACTGAGTGATCACGCTGTATGGGAATTAGAGCCCAAGGCAGGTAAGGAAAGTGGGATTAAAGAGCTAAAGGGAGAAAAACTCACTCTGTGCTTCTAAAATTTGACATTTAGGTTCAAATGTATTTCTTTTATTACACCTTCAACTATCTGTATTGGAGAAGCAGCACACATTATAATTGTTTATACAATGGTTAAAAAGGTTTATTGAGATTTTTTATTTTGATTTTTATGTGAACTAAACCCAAATGTATTTTATTTGTTCTTTTTTTTCATCATGCTTGCATGTCGTGGGTGGTCTTGGGTATTAAAAGTGACATAACATCATGCATAGGCAGCTGTAAAATGCTAAAACAAACAAGTTGATTACAGAGTTTACATTTTAAACAGTCTTTATCATCCTATATTAGCAATTAGCGTTGCTACTGCAGTCAGTAAAGCTAACCCAACAGCTGTTTTTTCCCAAGAGAATGTGAGATTTTCAGAGAACTCTGAAACTAAAAATATTTCCAATTACAGCATAGTCCCTAGACTGAGGTTGAAAGCTCAAAAAGATAACACAGTGCAACTTTGCGGTATTCTTTTCAGTCTTCCTGTTATCTGCTGAAAGTCTCACTTTCTCTCACAGCCAAAATGAGCTAAAAACATGTCTCAACATGTTCCAACATTATTCTTTCAAACAGCGTCTTGCATCTTTGTGATTCCTTTGATTTCATTTTAGACTCCTTACGGATACAGAAAATACTTAACTTTGAGTCTGTTTAACTCAGCAACATGGAAAGTGTTAGTGACCTTGTAGCTCACTAATAAATAATTCATGATTTTACGTGTCAGGAACGATTAAGGTGAAATTGTCTCATTCCAGTCACTCTTGCGGGTTGCATGTTGCTCTCATGCTGTTTGCGGTTTTACACTGTTTTTGTTGTAATCGAAATCTATTTTTAAACTGGATGAAGTAGGTTATATCATCATGTTGGATCTTCACTTTTTTAACAAAAATCTTTAGAGATTAAATGTGTGATAGCGTGTCTTAGCTTGGGCCTTTCTCCTTGTTAAAGCCCTGCAGTTCATCAAGCCATCTGTGGTTCAAATAAACAAAAAAAAAAACATCATTAAATTAAACAAACGAGACAATGTTTTTTTTGGTTAAAATGTGTGTGCTTGTGTAGATTTCTGAGAATGTAAAGTTAAAGACTTTTAGCTTCATAGTTTAATTTCGCTGTAATGGGCTTCATCAGAGGTATCAGTGGGACCTCTGTAGACAGTTTTTCCCACATCCATCATGAAAGCAGGACATCAAAAGATCCCAAAGCTCATTTGGTTCCTTTGGCTCAATGGTTGTTATTGGCTCTGATTAGACTCACTGCGGCTCATTCCTGTTTCTTTTAAACTCCTTCATGTTGGTAAAGTGAAATAACAAATTAAAAGTTACTCCAAAAACACATAGCCTCTATGATTTTAAATTGAAGCCCAACTGTGATCTCAAAAAAAGACAGTTTTTCCATTGTAAGAGGTCTAAAAACCTACTTTACTTTGCTTTTGTCTCTCTGATTTAAATTCTAGCCATAATATGAGCAAATATGGATAAGGAAAAAGCATCCACAATTATGGATTGCAATTGTAAGACACACAGATCACCTTACTAGCAACAAATCAAGACGGACGTAAAAAACAACACAAAAAACCCCCCATGAAATAAAAGCAGTAATTATGGGAGTTTGCTGCTCTGGAGAATGTAGGTGTTTGGGCTCGTGTGTGTGTTTGTGTGTGTGTGTGTGTGTGTGTGTGTTTGTGTGTGTGTGTGTTTGTGTGAACGCCACAAAAGGAAAGACCTGAGCATTGACCTTAGAGAAGCAACTGAAGCTGCCCATTAGTCTGGTAAAAAGGTTATAGGGTCATTTCCAAAAAATGGAAGTCCTATCGTTACTGTTGTTGTTGTTGTGTTAAAGACTTCTTTTCGCATGGAAAATAAAGCTGAAACAGTGGGCTTATTTTAGTTCGATTCTCATTATAATGAACAGTAAAAGAAAATGTGATTTTACTTAATGAGACCGAAGGCAGAAAAGATCAAAGAGATGTATTGGTTCCCCTGGAAACACTGCATGGATCAGCAATTTCTATATTTTACCCAAACTGTTTTCATGGCAAAAAAAAAATTATTAAAAAGATTTTTGAGTTATACTTTGACAATTACTTCTTTGGCTCCATCACAATAAGAGTAGGCACATTGCTACTTTAAATATTGCTTTTGTCCTTCAGAACCTAATTGTCGAATTATATATTACGAGTTGTTGGTGTTAAAACTGTTAAACTCTGACATCCATTGACATACAGGTACAACCTCAGATGTATGTGGTCATTGATGAGCCTTCTAAAGCTTCCAGGTCTTGTAGTAAAACTTGACTAAAGCGTCTAAAGCCTGAGGTGCCCTTTGCTTATCGAAAGAATCATTCAGGGAAACGTGAAGACAGACATCTTCAGATAGTCCTGACAGCTGTAGCAAGTAGTGTTTTTATTGGTTTGCATTCTTATCTGATTGTATTAAGGATTTTGAGGACCACTAGGATGTATATAAAAAGATGAGGGACTGGTCTGTTGTTATATTTTTGTAAGAACCATTTTTCAACACTCAAGCAATGGGTGCAGTTATAGCAGGCGTTTATTCAGTGTTCATCACTGCAAAAAACAAAACAAAAAACAATACTGATGCAATATTAACCCTGGTTTCTCAGAAGACATGAAACTTCACATAGCAGTGCAATCTCTTTCACATTTTGTAGCTGATTTTGCTCTATTTGTGTCATTTCCATACATGCAAAAGCAAACACAGCCATAAAGTCCAGCAGATGGGCAAAATTTGAAACTATTTTTGAATCAGGTCACACTTTTCCTTTTTTAAGCCACAAACATGGCAGACGGTGAAATAAAGAGGTAGAGGAAAAAAATATTTAAGTTAACAATACAGGACCTGACTATCACTTCAATAATATCTCTTGTTATTTCTAAGTAGAGCGATACATCCTTAAAGGGTAAAACACTGTTTTATATGTGACAAACTGCTCCGAGCAGCTGGTCGCAAGTACTTGCAGCATCATGGCCACTCTCTGTCTTGCACAGGCAAGTGTATTCCTCTTCTTCAACCCTAGTCTGGTTTAATGTCCTTTAACACCACCTTATTTTTGTTTTTGTTTTGCCAAAGCTATATGGTGAATTAGTTCTGCCTCCCCATGAGATGTGGTCATGGCAGAAAATGTGGGAAATGTAAGAATTTGTAACCAGAAATATAGGAAATTGGTACACTCGACTGTGAAGCTGCGGACAGTGTGCGCAGAGTCCGCATAGAGTCTGCGTTGCTCACAGTACGCCAACTATGTTCTGCCCTTTAGTTGATTGGTTCCCAGATAAAAAACAAAAATTCAAGGTAAAAACAGATCCGATTGTAGATACAAGGTGTCTATTTTAATTAAGAAACAACAAAGGGTCTTTGTTTTCTGTTTCAGGGGTGATGACTGATCGCTCACTCATCTCCTCCTGCTCGTTTGTTTCCGTTGCCCCCACCTAAGCCCATTAACTACGAGTCGCTTATCCCACCCTCAGGACAACCACAGAGAGTGACGGGGATGCCTTAGTGTGCCTCACCTAAGTTGTGTAATAGTTATCAAGGTTCTTATGGGATGTATTTATGTTATTCTTATTGACCTCTGCATGCAAAGCAATCTGCATAATGCAAACAGCTCCGGTCTTTGTGAATGTGATGTAATTTGACCTGGTTGTAACTTCCATAAATATAGATAAATGTGGGGAGATTCTCATCTAAATACATGCATAGTACATGGTTTAAATGAAATCTCTGTGTCTAATCTTAGATTAGGTGGACAAGCATCTCATGTTTGCAAACATTTAAGACCTGCAAATGGGTTCATTAATTTACCTCTATCTGTGGGCAACAGTGAAGGCTGTGGTTTGAAAATTGTATAAATATTAAAAACACTGGACACTGACACAAAAACATGCAGCTGTAAAAGAACTTAGTGACAATAATTTTGAACTGTTTCCAAATGATGTCTGTTACGCAATCAGATACAGGAATAATGTGTAGCTAGGCTCAGAAAGACTTTATGATCAAATTGTCTTTGATGGTCACAGTTGTCACACACAACACCTGTGTGAGCACTGTAGCTTAGCTCTTAACCACAATCATAGTGAAAGATAATGCAATGCAAAGAGATGTGTTGCATTTGATTCATAGAGTATCAGAAGTACTAAAAGCAGTCAACCTTAAGTCATTCATATCAGTTTTTCTACCTACCCACATAAAAAGATAAAGGTTTTTTACTTATTGCAGCAAAACTGGATTAACTGAAACCAAAAGAACACAGTTACACTCATCATTACAACAATGCTAGGCTTTGATGAAATTTTGTGCATGAATCTGATTTCATCCCATATGAGACACAGAGCGAAACACCATTCAAGTATGCCCAATGACCTTCACATGCAGGCAAATAACCCTTTTTCTTTAAAAGAGAGTAGACATATAAAAGCTTTAGCGGCTTTTTGGTGTTTTACAAAAATATTTAACAGGTACATCTCAGTAAATTAGAACATGTGTTCTTATGAGGCTCATTTGACAGCTTAAAATGACCTTTTAACAACCTTTATGCAGGAATTCAACATACTTTTCACTGAACCCACGTTTCTGTATCAAAATGTTGTTTTTATTGGTCTGATGTAATAATCTAATGTCGTGTTTTCATTAGCTGTAAGTGGAAAATCATCATAATTAACAGAAAGAAACACTTCAAAGTATCAGTCTGTGTGTAATTAATCGATATAATGTGTTTCACTTGGTGAACTGAATTTACTGCAATTACTGAAACTAACTTTTCAATGATATTCTAATTTACTCAGATGCACATGTAAATATTAGGGTTTTTCTTTTCTAGTTTAAAGAACTGTTTTCACACTGCACTGTTAAAAACAAAATATTAGTCGTAATGAAAATGCTCATCATTCTCATCATACAGGTGTGAGATAAATGTGTCCCCTCCTACTCTAGAGCTGTAGCTGGAGCAGCACTTTACCAGAGCAAAGCTTTTAAGGAGCACACAGGTGGCAGCTGAGTTCCTACAGCATAATATGAAGATGAACTAAAAGTCCATAGCAAAGCTTATTTTTCTGCTTGATTATGGCTAACAGACATTTTTCTGGTGTGGCTATCATTCTACATGGCTCTGAACTTTATATTTTCAGAGGTCATGAGTTTACACTGTAGCTTTATATTTGTAGTTTTAGATACTTTGAAATCCCACACATTATTGTTGGGGGGTTCAGTCTTTAAAAAATGGAATCAATTCAGTGACTCAGAGTCAATAAAAACAGAAAGTATCGTATGAAACAGCAGCTTTGTTGTTTTGCAGAAAATTGTCTTATTTTGGCTTTAATTTGGACCTTAAATATGGTATATGTATCAAAAACTGATTAGTTATATGAGTAAAAGTTTTATCATGTTTGTTTTTCTATTGGCAGAGCTTCTTTTGGTCAGTTCAAGGGATTTAAACATGCAATAGTAGAAACTGGAAATGAAAGCTTAGAACTCATTAACAATATGAGAATTTAATTCAATAAACTACACTGATTTAATAAAAGTATTAACAAAAGTATTGAGCCAATAGATTTGATGTGATAATTTCCAGAAATATTTCAGGTGGGTACAATTTCATGAAAGCTTTATTGATAAATATAAATTATTTTAAGTTTAAAATACCAACCACTTTTTAAATGTACACATTCAGCAAAAATATTTAAATTTAGATTGGTAGAATCATGACTAACAAACAACTTCACTGTTTCTTTCAAAAGGTCTTCTGATTTTTCCTCAGTGTTAAAGGGAAACAAGCAAACAAACAAAAGCTGAGAATTGATTTGTCTTTAAGGCAAATAACGTGACTAAAATACTAATAATTCTTTTAAATCTAGTCTACCAAGGTGGTATGTAAATCTGAAAACCACAGCTAAGATGTTTTGTTCAATGAAATGCCTCAGGGTATGACTGTAGCATTAGCACTGTTACTAAACTAGAGCTGGATATAAACTTACATACTTTCTCTGGCACAGAAACTTTCTCAACCGCACTCTTATGACAGTTATTAACTTTTAGTAAGTTTAAATATTCATTCACGGCATGGCACGCATGCAAAAGTTTGAAGCAGAGTTAGGTTATATCCCAAGCCTTGAAGATCTCAAAGAGTACTGTTTATTCTATCATAAGTAAATGGAAGGGTATGACTCAACTACAAACGTATCAAGACATGACTGCTGACCTGAACTAACAAGAGAGTATTAATCAGATACTCAGCCTAAAGATCCATGGTAACTCTGGAGGAGCCGCCTATATCTACAGCTCAGGTGGGAGGATCTATCGACTGCAAAGCTACTAGTCATGCATTCTACGAATCTGACTTTAATAGAAGAGTGGCACGAAGAAAGCCATTGTTGAAAGATAACCATAAGGAGTACCATTTGCAGATTCCTACAAGCGATGTCTGAGAGACAACAAATGTGTGGAAGAGGGTGCTCACCCTAAACGGAGCACCCGCTCAATGAAACATGATTGTGACGGAGCCATGCCTCGAGATGCTTTTCTTTGTAAAGGTGGTTAGAGTTGGTGAAAGATGGATGGAACTAAATACTGTGCAACCCTAACCCAGTCAAAGTCCAGACCTAAATACAATTGAGAAACTGTGTCAAAAAATACATTGCTCTTCACATGTGATGCCCATGTAGTCTGACTGTGCCTAAGCTGTTTTGTAAAAGCAAATGTGCAAATAGTTGCTAATTGTTGAAAGAAATTTTTCCTTACACTCCACAAATCCCAATGAAATACATTAAGGCTTATGGTTTTTGATGTGATAAAACTGTTTCAGCAGAGTGAATACAAGGCAGTATACAATAGTGTGAAATACTACATTTTGAATTTAGTTTAGTAAATGTTTTAACACACTAAAAATAAAAAATAAAAATTTTTGTTTGGCGGATTAATTGAGGAGAGCCTATTATAATTAAGGGAAATTAAGCAACTCAGGCCAAAGAGAAACGAGAGAGCCATCTGGAGACAGGCCAATGGGTGAACTCTGAACACATCTCCCCTTTACTACCAGCAACCTCAGCACTAAAAGTAAAAAGTAAACCAGCAGTGTAACACCTGCAGAAACAGATCATGATAGAGTGCCATAGGTTTTTATTTTCTGTCCTTTCCTCTTTGTGGCTATTAAACTTGCTGATTGGCGTCTCTTTGTAAGCATCATGCGCACACCTGACAATTTCATTTCACTTTCTCTTAGCACCCCAGAGGAGCTGAATTATAACATATCTGAGACTATAGGCTGGCGGCATGCCTGCACAGCTAAGTCCTCAACATTTTCATCGGCTTAATCCACATTTCGGCGGCAGACCGGTGGTGCAAATAAGCAGGTTATTTGATGTCGGTGATGGTTCGAGCATGAAAGTGCGTTGAAGTGGGAGTTGACTGACATGCGGGGCAACCGTAACTTTGGAAACAGTTCGAAGTATCCTGCAGAGTTTGTTTAAGTGGAGAACACGGTGGGAGGTGTTACATAGTGGGAGAACTTGCTGAAAAGCCTCTTTAAGCACTTTTGTATTGAATTGTTTTTGTGCATATGGGAGACAGAGGAGGAACTTGAAAACTGAGAAGCTATGATTATTTTGAAGTCTGAGAGGGCTACAAATTAAAATACTTTGCCTATTTTTCCCCTCACACATACTGAGAGGTTTGGCATGACCTTTTTTTTGTCAGAGCTTGACTAAGATCTTATCCAGCATTTGGAGGAATGATGTGATTGGTGAACTTTTCCAACTGACAGATTAAAGGACCATGATGAATTCTGACCATTAAAAGGCAAAGAACGCTGCATGCCTTACTTTTGTTGCTTTCTTCAGTGCTTTGTAAACTCACCTCACAAACAAAATGACCACCGATGACCTGAGAGTCATTATCTGTGGGAGCGGGGTAAAAATGTGGAATGGATGGTGCTTTCTGACCTTAAAAAACACCCATCAGGGCTGCTGCTGTTTGACTGGAGTTGACTCGTTTTGCTACAGCCTGCCAACTTGATCTGAACTATTAGTGAATTTACCTGCTCACTCTGTCTTTGTCTGGCTAAACAGTTAAAAATAGAAAAATAATCACACAACTAAGCCCTTTTTATTTTTCCCATTTTGAAAATGCCAGATAACACATGCAAGTGAATGTCACAAAAACTAGATTATAGCTTGTATTTAGTCCTTCTCCTTTTTCACAGATTAAAGTTGTTCATTTTGATTGTACTAGATCCATTTGTTTCTCTCCAGGTGGTTTTATGGGAGGTTGAAGTAATATTACAGCTCTGTAATTGCCTCTTTCCCTGCAAGAGTTCCTGATCATTTGCTAACATGGAAGTGCAAAAGAACACAGTTTGTGCTAATGAGTAACAATTGAGTCTTTTTCAAAGTGATGGATTTGTGTTGTTGTGTTGAGGGAACTTTCTCTAGTTAACTGTAATTTAAAAGTCAAGAAACATAGAAAAACAACTACTGCTTGCAGATGTTCTGCATTAAAAAATACAGTGCAACCAATATCCCAAACTTCAATGTATTTTATTTTGATCTTATGGACCAACATAAAGTAGTACATAATTGTGAAAAGGAAAGTGAAACACGATTTCAATTTTATTTTTCAATGAAAATCTGAAAAGAGTGGTGCACATTCTTTTTCAGTCCCCCTTTCTCTGGCATTATATTGTCTTCAAAAGTCACCTAATTAGTACATACTGTGTAGTCCACCTGTGTGTGATATACTCTCAGTATAAATCCAACTGTTCTGTGAGGGCTTCAGAGTTTGTTAAAGAACATTAGTGAACAAACAGCATCATGAAGACCAAGGAACATTGGAGACAGGTCTAATATTAAGTAGTGGAGAGGTTTAAAGCAGGGTTAGCTAATATAACAAGGCACCAAGTTTAGCTTATCCCACAATATAATATTTAAACCATCATCTGAAAATGGAAAGACTATGGCACATGGTCAGACCTGCAAAGACAAGGTCATTCACATAAACTGAGGCAAGGAGGGAATTATTCCTGTTATTATAACTCTGGAGGAGCTTCAAAGATTCACAGCTCAGTTGAAAGAATCTTTCAACAGGGCAGCTATTAGGGGTACCCTCTACAAGTCTGGCCTTTATGTAGTGTCTAGTAGCCTGAAGAAGGTTGTTGTTGAGAAAAAGTCATACGATATCCAGCGCTACCTTTGCCTTAGGTGATAAGGGGGACACAGTAGACACGTAAAAGAAGGTGCTCTGGTTAAACGAGACCAAAATGAAACTTTGCTGTGCAAAATGCCATGTGTGGCAAGAAAACACATGCTGTCCATCCCCCTGAACGCACTTTGTCCATGGCAAAACATTGTGGTGGGAACATCATACTGTGGAGATGAGTTTCTTCTCTTAGACAGGGAAGAAGCAGAGTTGATGGTAGGATGGGTCGTTCTATATAAATGGCAATACGAAAACAACATCTGGTAGAGGCTCCAAAACATTCAAGACTCGGTGGAGGTCTTCTGTCAAGCAGAACAGTAACACAAAACTACCAGTAGAGCTACAATGGAATAGTATAAACACATGAATACAAAGCGTATTCATGTGTCAGGATGACCTAGTTAAGGTCCAGACCTAAATCCAATCGAGAAACAATGGCAAGACTGCCTGCTTACTGACACTCTCCATCCAGTCTGACTGAATGGTCAAAGATTTGTCTCTAGATGCTCAAAGCACGTAAAGTTAAGCCACAAAATTCTTAGAGCTGTAATTGTGGTGACAAGTGGTTTCTACAGTGTGTCGACTAAGGGTTGAAAGACTGTATATGCACACCATTTTGTTGTTAAAATTCTAATATTCACCTTTAATTACTAAAAGAGAAAGGAACGGACTCGACTTGAAGTACACAGGCCATTTCACTTGGGAGTGCAACAGACAGCACATTAAGCTGATAAAACTTTGCAGAGCGTCAGCTCCTTTGGATACAGTTTCTTAAAGGCCATGCGCTTCTGAAAGAAAACTCCTGCATATAAGGTCATAGTGGGTTCAGCTAGTACACAAAGTAATGCAACTTTAATGGCATATAATTACAAAGTATAAATGAATAAAAGAGCTTATATCACAACAATCAAATTTTTCCAACACATTTGTTTTTCAGAATTTTATTTATAAAAAATGTTGAAAGTCATTTGCCATTTTATTTCCAATTTTCAATAATGCTACACTTAAAACCTCAGTAAAATACATGGAAGGAACAGACATTATTTCAGTTGCTCCCCTTATGGATCAGTCAGATTACCGGCATGGGTTCCTGATCAAAGCTCCTCTAAAACCTTTTCTAAGCAGCCTTGCTCTGAATTTCCTTCAGCTAATTTATCCTAGAGAGGAACAGAGGTGGAGAGACTGAGCAGACAAAAATGTGTTGAGCGATGCTAAGTCATGCCTCGCCCCAAAAACAGCTTCCATTAGACAGCCCGCATTAAATTGCTGCTTCATTTGTGTGTGCTGCATTAAAAAAAAGTCTTAGGTTAAATTTTTTTTTAATTTATTTCATTGATTTGGATCTCTTGAAAAACAACACTCTCATATTGCTATAGGTCACACAACTTTTGCCTTTTAGTCTCAAACATCAGAAATTAGGGATCCTCTTGCTTAGTGCTGAATCTAAGGCAATAGTAGCCATGAAATTGATAAATTAATGCCAAATAATTGTTCTGCTAAGAAATCAGCTGTTAAACTTGAACCTCAGTTCAGTGCAGATGCTACTCAGTAAAATATTTCTCTGTGGTTAACAAACTAACTCAAGTCTAACCAATTTAATTATGTCCGGATTTTAACCTGCCTGTGAAGACAGATCAGCTTTTCTCTACCATATCCAAGTTTTAAACTTGGCAAATCTCCCAAACACACACACTCACACAGACACACACACACACAGACACACACACACACACACACACACACACACACACACACACACATTGACCCAACCCTTTAAAGCATTCCCTAGATTAATAACTACCTTCTAAATCCATTAATCTGTCACTATCCCCTGTTGAGCTCACACACCTCATCCTGTAATCAAAGTGGAAACCAACTAAATGTAATTGGCTTTTGCTCAGTGCTTGAGTTCAGTTAAAGCCATAATGTTGTGCTTTATGGAAATGTTATAATTTTTAATGATAGCAGAAGAGCTGGCATACCTCCACACTAATTTTCTACAGGAAACTCTAAGATTTTCCTTTTTTATAGAGCCTATTATAAGTAGAAACAGAACATTCAGCTTTGACTCATGAAGCTTTCACCAGATATAGAGAAACATTTTAATAGGAAGCTGTATCTTTTTATGTAAATGTAGACATTTTCTACCAATGTAAATGTAGCCCTATTTGAACAAAGAGCTGCTGATCTGAAAACTTTGTTGCACGGTACCTTTGAACTGTGGCTTTGAAGCTCTGTGATCTGATGCCGTGAGGCCTGGGCTTTGAGGATGAGCGGATCCTAACATGTATTACCCGGTGTAGACAGTTAGGCTGTAAAGATCGCCATAAAATCTATAACCAGGGGTCTGTTTGCCACAGTGCCGTGGAGCTAGGTTTGATACACTGACCTTTAGTATTGTCAGGGGCTCAGGTGGCTCAGGTGGTAGGAGTTCTTCCTGTAAGCCGGTTCGAACTCCCCCTCATCTCAGTCTGTCCCAACATGCTTGCTGATGTTGGAGCCGATTGTAGCCGATTGGCTACAATTTAGCCTACCACTCAATGTGTGTATGAATGGGTGAATGGGTTTAAAGCACTTTAGACTCCCCAGACTTGATAAAGTGCAGGCCATTTACCATTTATTGTAACATGTACAGTTTTGATCAGACTGGGAATGAATGTCTGAACTGCCTTGATTTCAACTGTGTTGAAAATTAATGGACTGTCTTTAAAAGTTTTAAAACCAACATTAAATAAGCCCTTTGTATTACTAAAGTATATCTCTGTACTAAAGAGTACAGAGATATACTTCAAGAAGTATCTCATTGAAACAAAAAATATTGAATTTGTGCTCTGTTTTAAACAAGAAATAAGAAAGTTTCAAATATATTTTTAAAAGCCCCAAAAAAGCCCGAAAGCCAGATAATAGATAATCAGATAATTGTTGTTGCACTATGTTTGCAAGCAAGCTGGCGTTTAGCATTTGTGTGTTTGTCGCAAGGAGATGATAATTTTTAAAACACAAAGATAAAATGAACAAGGTTTAACTGTTTTACCTCAATGGTCCTCTTCTCACCATTAGGCAACAATGCCACAATTCTAGTTCAAGCATTGACCCTTGTTTAATATACATTGCATCAAAAACATCTTTTAAGATGTAACTAGCATAAATTAAATTTTAATAGATTTAACAAGTCTTGCGTTAAAATTATTTATTGAAGCCATGTGATTTTAGTCAAGCTTTTTGTGATGATAGAAACACAAAGAATAAAACTCCAATACATTTTACAGCTATCTAAAAACATATCTGTTTGAAGTTTTTACTATGGGTTTCTAAGCTTGATCTCTTAGAGTCACACGTAGTGGTGGAGAAAAAGGGATTTGCTTAAAAAAACTGGTTGAAATGAGGGACTGGTTATTATGTTGGCTTCTGACACTGAGCCATGTCTGCATTGCTCTGTTGACTCAGAAGATTAGATCGGCAAGCACTAAAGCTAATCTGGACTTTATAGATTTCTGTGTGCTTGGTGTGTGTGTGCATTTGAGTGTGTGCGCCTTTGAGTTCAAGGCTGACATGGACTTGTGGGCTTGAGGTATTACCAGGTGGGTACTGCCCTGATCTGCCTGTCTACAGAGAGAAAAAGAGTGTCAGTCAAACGAAAGAGGCCCAATCACTTCACTTTTTTCATGAGGCGACTTTGCTGATGGATTCCCCTTATCTCTGACATACAAGACATTATTCCATACAGATGCACCTACATTTTTTTCTGCTGTTGTTAATATAAAATTAAGGCTAAATACAATCACATTAAAAAGATGTTCATTAAAGATACCATAACCAACTCAAGTTTGTAAAAAATTAAGTAAATGAAGAAATAAAGGCTAATATATTCAGGACATTATTTTTAAATAGAAATGAAATAAAACACAGTGGTGTGAAGAAGTATCATTGTATTTGCTCCCTTACAGGTTTCTTCTGTGTATTTGATGATGTAAAAATGTAATTGCCCCCTTAACCTAATAACTGGTTATGCCACAACTGGCTGTAACTATACAGGATTTTTTAGAAAATGCACAAATCATGGCACCCACAATTAGAACAAGTTGTCGAGGTCCCGAAGAAGCGGAGTATTCTGCATAGTATTTGGAATAATTGTCCTGCTGCATAACCAATGTGTGTTTTAGCCTAAGGCTCAATGGTGGTCCTGTAGTATTTTCTGTTAGAGACCAGAATTCATGGTTCTTCTGGTCACGGCAAGTTGGCCAGGTCCCAACGAAGCAAAACAGTATGATGCTGTTTTTCTGAAATGCTGTGTTAGTTTTACACCGGATTTAACAGGACACACACCTTCAAAAAGGTAAAAATGCTTTGCCCATGAGTCCATAGGATATTTCCACAAACATTTTGGATTTTGTTTTGAGAATTGACCTTTATGTTCTGAGCAGTGGTTTTGGCATTGGAACTCTCTCATTCAGGTCATCTTTGCCCAGTCTTTTTTATTATTGAATTAGAATGACTCTTTCTTACATTTCAATCATGAACACTAACCTTAACTGAAGAAAGTAAGGCCTGCAGTGCTTTAGGTATTTTTTAGGTGCTTTTGTGACCTCCTTGATTCGTCGTTAATGCATTCTTGGTGTCATTTATGTCAAATGTCAGTGACTTTGTTTCTTATCTATTCTTTAGATCAGGGCATGTCTTCTAGCCTATCTCATGTTGTTAGGTTGTATTAAAGTTATGTCTTTATTCTGCATGTTATGCAGTAACCAGACCTTCTGTGGCAAGTGAAATTGATTTCACATTGACATTAAATCCATAATTTAACAAGACGAAAATCACCTTTTTACAAAGTTAAAATTTGGTTTTGATTGATTTGTTTCCCTCTATAAATAAAATCTGCAGTTGCAAACTGCCTTTCGTGTTTACGTGGGTTATCTTTGATTAATGTTAAACATTGTTTGATGATAAGAAACATTTAAGTGAGATGCAAAAGTAAGAACAGAGACAATTGGACCCAACGTTGGAAATGTTATAAAATAGAATTTTGAAAATGCAAAATGCCAATGATTAGTTTCTTTCTAAATTATGTATTCTCATTTGAAGGGACTGTAAGTGATCCCCATTTTAGTGATCCCCACTTTTAAGAGCTTCTTTCCCTGCAGATCAAATTGTTATTCAACTTTAGTCCCGCAGGGGCATATTTGACTCAGCTTCACAGGGGTTGTCTTTCATCTTGGTGATAATTTCCTTTCCACCAGCAACAACTGCTCTGCCACAACCCAAATAATCTCTAAAGTACATGTTGAAGCTTTTAAGGAGGCCTTAAACCCAACCTGAGGCACATCACACACTGACACTGCATTATCCTCTGTAAAGGTACTACACACTCTTCCCTTCATATCCAAACCCAAACATTTTTTCCATCTGACATCCAAAGTTTTCAACATTTTTAATTATGCTAATTTACCAGACATATACGTATACTTTGTGGAAGCCTAAAAAAAATCTTGATTGGCTGCCAGCAAGGCATTAAATGATGCATTATTGTTTGTGCTCTGTTTTTATATTTGCCATCCCTAAATATTCATAACTTAATCCTTAACTTAGTTATGTCCTAAAATACTTCCTGTTCTAAAACACCCTTGTAGACAGTTAATTTTGTTTAAATTTAACAGGTCTTTTTGTTGAGATGTTTAAAATGTGAACATGAAACAAAAGTAAGTCACCTTATGACATTTTTTTATATAACCTCAATTTACAAAACAGCTAATTGTCACTTCTTCTTGCCAGGCCCTTTTCACTGCCTTATTGTTACCTATTCTTGTTCTCACTCTTTTCTTCTCTTTCAGCTCACACAATTTTCTCTGATCTTTCCTCTCAGTCGATATTAGACGGTTGTGTCTCACGGGAACTGTAGAAATGTTCATAGTCACACTTATCTGTCTCCTCAAGCAAAGAATAAAAGCCAAAAAAAGTCTTCCACAGATGTATTATTTTTAAAGGAACTTGACATTTGAACTTGGTGTGGATCGGTCATACAGTTGTCATCCTTTAAGTGGAAGATCGGTGATTTGATTTTCAGCTCCTGACATGTCACAAAGTGTTGTTGGGTTTAACACTAATTCACAGGTTGTGCTCATGTATTGTATGATTGTCCATTAAGCATCACATTACACTAATATACAGAGCACATTTGATATTCAAAGCACTGTATTAATATGTTTGCTTCACTATATAAAGCATTTTATTAGAGTAAATGAAAATAAGATACTTTTTACTTTTTGCTGGATGACATGGAAGTAGAAAAGTGGATCGCCACCTGGCGGCCCAGAAAACCCAGACTGGCGAGAAGCCTCAAAGTCCCTGAAAATAAAGTCAGCTAGAATAAAAAAAAACTAGAAATCCAAGAATGGTCCTCAGGACCATAACCTGCCCAGTGGACCAGGTACTGAAAACCCCTGCCGAAGCGACAACACCCAAGATTCTCACTGAATTTGCCGGGTGATCATCGACGCCTTGGGCAAGAAGATGGGGCCTGGAAGGAGGGCAAGGAGGACTAGAAAGCACTGGCTTGAGTAGAAAAAAGTGAAGACTGGATGGAAAGGTGACATGGACAAAGGTGGGGCTAAGAACAGAAGCAATGTTGTAGGGACAGATGAAACTAGGACAATGTTTCCTAGAACAGAATTTCAGGGTTATGTCCCTGGTTGACAGCCACACCTTCTGACCCGGGGTGTTTTGAGGTGCAGCAGAATAACTCATGTTGGCCAGGCGTTGGTTTTGTTCACAAGTACGATTCAGGGCTGCAATAGTGTTTATCCAAACCTGTTTACACATACGGATGTGGTGTTAAACAGAGGTGACAGAAATACCTTGTTTGTCGCAGGGGAAAGGGGAGGTTGATAGCCCATGTACACCTCAAAAGGAGAGAGACCTGTTGCTGAGGAGAATTGGCTATTATGTGCAAGCTTGACCCAGGGTAGTTGTGAACTCCAAGTGGAAGGATTGGATGAACAGAGGCAACGTGGTGTAGCTCCTAGCTCCTGATTCATGTGCTCGGCATGACCGTTGGTTTTGGGGTGAAAGTCAGAATTGAGGGAAACTTTGCCGTGCAGTTGAAAAACATGTTTGACAACAAGGTGAGCAGTTGCCAAAGAAGTGGGGAGTTTCTTTAGAAGGACTAGATGGCAAGGCTTGGAGAACTGGTCTATGATGGTGAGAATTGACAGCAGGGGCATTAGTCAGCCCAAAAGGCATGACTAAATACTCAAAATGGCCCAGGGATGTCTTAAAGGCGGTCTTCCATTTGTCTCCCTTTTGGATTCGGACTAAATGATAGGCATTATGGAGATATAATTTGATAAAGATGGTGATGCGCTGGACTGGTTCAAAAGCTGATGTGAGGAGGGGATGTGGATATTTATTTTTGATAGTGATCTGATTCAATCCCCTGTAGTCAATGCAAAGTCTGAGGGAGCCATTTTTCTTTGCCACAAAGAAAAAAAACCTGCATCGAGTGGAGAGGTGGATACTTGGATAATACCTGCTGTCAGAGACTCATTTTTGTACTCTTCCACACTTTGCTTCTCAGGGTTGGACAGGTTATAAAGTCAGCTGGATGATAATGTTGCCCAAAAAACTAGGTTTATGGCACAGTCATGTGTTCTGCGTGGTGGTAATGAGAGACCCTTGGGTTTGCTGAAAATTCCCCTTAAATCATGATAATCTAGGGGAACGTTAGACAGATCTAATGAGTTTATCTCTTCATCCATGCCAGAAGGAACTGGCCCGACTGGAGACATGGGCAGCCTGAACACAGGCAGAGAAACAATGGGTGCTCCAGGAGTCGATTCTGCCCTTACTCTAGTTAAAATGAGGGTTATGGACAAAAGCCATGAACAGCCCGAAACCAAGGACGACATTGGGGAAGGAAAAATATGGTTAGCTTTTTACAATGATTTTCAGATACAAGTTCAACAGGTTCAGCCTTATGTGTTAGAATGGAAAAAAGATTTACCATCTAGGGCGTAAACAAGAACAGGTGCTGACAGAGCACCAGCTCTTGGGGATTTCGAGCTCTTTGACCAGGTTTTTTTATCTATTACGTTTTGCAATATCCCTGTTGTTATTGATGGGCTCCCCCTTTTGGCCGAATAGGATATGAGACATTATGTCCCTATTGGCTGCAGTACAGACAAACACGGGCCTCTAGGCGGCGTTGTTGTTTCTCCGGAGACAACTGAGTACTTCCAATATTAACAGACAGAGATTTCACAGGAGTTGTTTGAGCTAATGTAAATGGATTTCATGGTCTCTTTTCTCTAACTCTCTCACATAGCCGGTTACCAATCTTGATGGCCAAAGAGAAAAGTTACATTCTTAGTAAAGTTACATTCAAAAGGCAAGAGTCTACAAAGACTTTAGAAATAGCTGAGAACTAAAAAGGATTACTGACAGGTGTGCTGCCTGCAGCTGATTCACCACAACCTCCAGCTGAGCTCCTTAGGAGAGAGAACGCACACTAGCACACAAACACAGACAGACTCACACACACACACACGATCAAGACAAGCTGCGAAGTAGATAACCTTAAAATAGGAGCAGAGAAACCTATTCTGCACAAAGTTTAAACATAATAAGGACAAAAAAACGTATACACTCAAGACAGTCACATCACAACGTGCATGAAGAACACACAGTAAGAACTCCCAATGTCACGGTCTGTGGCTGTAGTGGACCAAAATGCAGACAAGCACTGGGCAGCAACATGATGAGGGAAAGCTTCTTTCTTTAATCCAAAGATTTTTCAAAAGCTTTACAGGAGACGATTCCAAAATTTACAAGAGCAATCCAAAACTTACATGAAGTTTCCAAAATGAAGTATAATGCCAACAGAGATACAAGAGGGTAGTGAACAGGAGGGACCAGCAGGGAGCAATGAAAACTATAGAGCTTATAAACTGAGGGAAGTGGAGTGTGGACCAATGAAACAGGGAGGCAGGTAATCAGAGGAAACATGTAACAGGTGTGGACCTGGCTGCAGGGAACTGAGGGAATAAGTGACACTAATTAGCAGGGGTAACCAGGAACACGAGGAGCTGGACAAGATACTAAACTACCTAACATAACCAAGGGAAAACAGATCTAAGCAAAACTATAGGCAAAGATAAATAACCAAATGAAGCATAAGAATCTAGAATAACCATTAACTAAAGTAAACTGAGAAACTGTACTGATCTACTGGGATTTTCACGCACTACCATCTCTAGGGTTTACAGAGAATGGTACGAAAAAGAGAAAATATCCAGTGAGCGGCAGTTCTGTAGGCGCAAATGCCTTGTTGATGCCAGAGGTTGAAGGAGAATGGCCAGACTGGTCGGAGCTGATAGAAAGGCAACAGTAACGCAAATAACCACTCGTTACAGCCAAGGCATGCAGAAGAGCATCTCTGAACGCACAACACATCAAACCTTGAGGCGGATGGGCTACAGCAGCAGAAGACCACACCGGGAGCCACTCCTGTCAGCTAAGAACAGGAAACTGAGGCTACAATTCACACAGACTCATCAAAATTGGACAATAGAAGATTGGAAAAACGTTGCCTGGTCTGATAAGTCTTGATTTCTGCTGCGACATTCGGATGGTAGGGTCAGAATTTGGCGTCAACAACATGAAAGCATGGATCAACACTGCCTTGTATCAACGGTTCAGGCTGGTGGTGTAATGGTGTGGGGGATATTTTCTTGGCACACTTTGGGCCCCTTAGTACCAATTGAGCATCGTGTCAACGCCACAGCCTACCTGAGTATTGTTGCTGACCATGTCCATCCCTGTATGACCACAGTGTACCCATCTTCAGATGGTTACTTCCAGCAGGATAATGTGCCATGTCATAAAGCATGAATCATCTCAGAATGGTTTCTTGAACACGAAAATGAGTTCACTGGACCCAAATGCCATGAAGGATTAAAGCAGTTCTGAAGGCAAAAGGGGGTCCAACCTGGTACTAGCATAGTGTACCTAATGAAGTTGCCAGTGAGTGTATGTGTTGGGTCCTATTTTAAGAGCCACAGTGACATTGTGCAAAATAAAATATATGAAATTCTTAGATTTGACAATCATGTGTTTAAACATTGTCACATTTGAATAATTATAAATACATGAGATTTCACACTTGAATCTGATAGAGAATCTGTGGAGGTAGTTTAAAATTAGGATCATGAAAAGAGGCCTTCCAACCTCCAGCATTTGATTGCTGTAATGCCAATTGACCTGTCAGGTGATTTTTTAGTCAAGGGCCGCACTGTGGCGCAGTTGGTAGCACTGTTGCCTTGCAGCAAGGAGATCCTGGGTTCGACTCCTGGCCGGGGGTCTTTCTGCATGGAGTTTGCATGTTCTTCCCGTGCATGCGTGGGTTCTTTCCGGGTACTCCGGCTTCCTCCCCCAGTCCAAAGACATGCCTGTTAGGTTAATTGGTCTCTCTATATTGCCCTTTGGTGTGTGCATGGTTGTTTGTGTGTTGTGATGGACTGTGACCTGTCCAGGGTGTACCTGCCCATAGACTGCTGGAGATAGGCACCAGCTTCCCTGCAACCCACTATGGAAGAAGCAGTAGAAAATAAAAAAAAACTTGTACATTGTCTTATCTGTTTGAGGATCTGTGCTCTTTCTAATCAGAAACAAGATTCCCTTCGCTGGTTTTAACCATCATATTTTGTGATTAATGGCACTTCGCCATTCACCTTGTACATTGCTTTAATTTTTTGGTGATAATCTAATGGCATGACCCTCCAAAAATCACCTCAAACCATAAAAACACAAACAAATATGCTGTAACATGTTTTGCTAGTGAAACAGTGTGGAGAGAAAGGTGGATTTATGAGCTTAGGATCCATGCTGAAATAAGCTGGTGGTTTTGTTAAAAAATTTATGACAGAAATAAAACTGCAAGAAAGAAAATACTGTTTAATTGTCATTTTATAGTGCATATATTATGTAAATTCTAAGAAAAAACTCCTGTTGACCTGTTTAGAGAGTCATTTTTACTTAATTTATATACTGTATATTACAAAAATAGTAAAAAAAGTACCTTCAATATGGACTATAAACTCTATAATTCAAACTAAATTATTACTATCAAATAATTTGTTGGAATCTGTATAGGTTAGGGGATCACATGTTACTACAAAATGATTGTCTTTTTAAAGATCACCAGTAGCTCTTGTACATTATTCATCTAAAATAACAAAGAGAGAGTGCCCATAATTGTGCCACACTGTGTGCTGGAACTGCTGGTGCATGAATGCCCTTTTGTAATTTCCATACACCTACACACTAACTGAGCACTCTGCAGGCTTTGCTGAAACTGACTAATCTCTTGTGATCTCTCCTCTAAGCTTCAGGCATTTAAAATGGCTAAAATACCGAAATATTGTTGTAGTGTGATGCGTTTTTAAATACTACAAATGACTTCTGGTTGGATGAGGTCACTTTTGTACTTACTGCTTACATATGAGAGCATAAATCAGGACTCCTACACGGTCTATAAATGAGTAGGTAGGTATATGCACAATATGCAGCTGCAGGTCACATATTTAAAACTTGACCACTGCATGCATTCATAGTCTGAAATGTGTAGGAATGTTGACCTGAAAAAAGTCTTGGCTGAAGATTCATTGGTTGCTATGATGTGCCTTCAGTCTAAATGGCAAGACATACATAAATAGCTGTAGACAAATCATATTAAAGAACTAATTTCATGTTTTTATGGAGAGAGTAGTGTTGCTAATATTATGGCTTACGAAATAGGACCCCAGAATGCAGACGAGCAGGCAGCGTAATGGTAAGTGAAAAAAAGATTTAATCAACAAAAATTCACTCACAGATGAGGCAGGAACAAAACAGAAACAGGCTGGCTAAACAGGCATGGCATGGTCCAAAAAGCAAGACATGAGCATGATCTGTAAACAAGACATGATTTGAGAAATGTTTCCGCCCGAATGACAGAACAGGTGTGTATTAATGGAGTGTGACCAGGTGAAACAAGAAGACAGATTAACTTGGTGCAGGTGATCCGAATAATCTTAATTGACAGAAGAACAAAACGTGGCTGGAGCAAAACAGAGACTCTTGAACACAAACTAACAGAAACTAGAAAAACATGAAACCAAAGCATGACCAGGAAAACAACAAACAGAAGCATGATTCAAAAACCTGTGAGAACATATAAGAGGCGGGCGACCAGGAGGGTCAGAGACAAAAACAAAGTTCAGGCAGGCGACCAGGAGGTCGTCCCGAGCAGGCACAGAGTTCATGCGGGCAACCAGGAGGTTGTCCCGAGCAGGCACAGAGTTCAGGCGGGCGACCAGGAGGTCGTCCCGAGCAGGCACAGAGTTCAGGCGGGCGACCAGGAGCTCGTCCTGAGTAGGCACAGAGTTCATGAGGAGTCCAGGACCCCTACTCAGAGGCCTGATCAGCCGGTGACGGCGGCGAAGACCAGGAGATCGGCAGAGATGGAGAGACCTGGGCGGCCGGCGACGGCGGCGGGCAGAGGACCCTCGGTGTGGCAGATCAGGAGGCCGACCATGGAGCGTAGAAGGCCCCCCAGAAACTCTGTGGGACTCCGGAGGCTTGGAGCCAGGCGCCTCGTAGTCAGGCTGTGAGCCAGGCGCCTCGTAGTGAGGCTGTGAGCCAGGCGCCTCGTAGTCTGGCTGTGAGCCAGGTGCCTCGTAGTCAGGCGTGGAGTCTGGCGAACCCTCAGAGACAGGAACAGAGCTGACGGGACCGCCGGAGACAGGAACAGAGTCTGGGGAACCCTCGGAGACCAGAACAAGGACAAGCTGCTCCTTGAACTCCCCAGAGGCAGGATCTGGCGATGCTTCCTCCTCGAAACCCTCGTCTATGGGTTCAGAGGCCAGAACGAGGACAAGCTGCTCATTGAAGCCCTCAATGATGTGAACAAGGTCCGGCGGCACTTCCTCCTCGAACCCCTCGTCTCTGGGTTCAGAGGCCAGGATGAGGACGAGCTGTTCCTTGAACCCCTCAGAGACAGAATCTCGAACCCTTCGTCACAGGGTTCAGGAACCAGGACGGGGACCAGTTCCCCACTGAACCCCTGGAAGGCCTGCAGACTAGGAGCAGCAGCTGAGGCGTCGCAGAGACCCTCAGTGGCGTGAACAGAGGCTGAGGCGTCGCCGAGACCCTCAGTGGCGTGGGCAGGAGCTGAGGCGTCACCGAGACCCTCAGTGGCGTGGGCAGGAGCTGAGGCGTCGCTGAGACCCTCAGTGGTGTGGGCAGGGGCTGAGGGGTCGGCGGGACCCTCAGTGACTTGAGCAGAGGCTGAGGCGTCGGCGGGACCCTCAATGACTTGAGCAGAGGCTGAGGCAGGACCCTCAGTGACTTGAGCAGAGGCGTCGGTGGGACCCTCAGTGACTTGAGCAGAGGCGTCGCAGAGACCCTCAGTGACTTGAGCAGAGGTGTCGCAGAGACCCTCAGTGATGTGAGCAGAGGCTGAGGCGTCGACATGACCCTCAGTGGCGTGAGCAGGGGCTGAGGCGTCGCCGAGATCCTCAGTATCGTGAGCAGGAGCTGAGGCGTCGCCGAGACCCTCAGTGGCGTGCGCAGAGGCGTCGCAGAGACCCTCAGTGACTTCAGCCGAGGCGTCGTCGAGACCCTCAGTAACTTCAGCCGGGGCGCCTGTCTTACGGCGTCCTCTGCGGCGTGTGGAGGAGGTTAAGGTGGACTTAGGGTCAGGCTTCGTGTGTCAGGCTGTGGTGTGTCAGGCTTGTAGTCTGGCTGTGGTGTGTCAGGCTTGGAGTCTGGCTGTGGTGTGTTAGGCTTGGGGTCTGGCTGTGGTGTGTCAGGCTTGGAGTCTGGCTGTGGTGTGTCAGGCTTGGAGTCTGGCTGTGGTGTGTCAGGCTTGGAGTCTGGCTGTGGTGTGTCAGGCTGTAGACCTGGCTGTGGTGTGTCATGTTGTGGTGTGTCAGGCTGTAGACCTGGCTGTGGTGTCTCATGGTGTGTCAGGCTGTAGACCTGGCTGTGGTGTGTCATGGTGTGGTGTGTCAGGCTGTAGACCTGGCGTGGGCTGCTCTGCCCTGGAGTTCTGCCGTGGGCTGCTCAGTAGCAGCAGCTCCCTGGAGTCCTGGCGTGGGCTGCTCAGTAGCAGCAGCTCCCTGGAGTCCTGGCGTGGGCTGCTCAGTAGCAGCAGCTCCCTGGAGTCCTGCCGTGGGCTTCTCAGATGCAGCAGCTCCCTGGAGTCCTGGCGTGGGCTGCTCAGTACCAGCAGCTCCCTGGAGACCTGGCGTGGGCTACTCTGCTTTAGCAGAGCTCTGGAGACCTGGCAAGGAAGGAGGTGGGCGGCAGTAAAACTGCCTTACTGCAGTCTCATAATCCCTCTCAATCTGCCTGATCCTCTCCATCAGCACAGGAGAGGAAAACATGATGCTGGTCATCCTGAAGCTCTTTATTTGGCGTGCATAGAACCTCAAATGCTGCTCCAACTCGTCAGGTGTCAGAACACCGGGCTGGAGCAAGCGAAGACGGCATGGGCGGAGGTGCAGCGAGCCTGGCAGACAGTGCTGTGGCAGACGAGGATGCGGGATTACTCGCTGCAGCAAGCCTGGGAGACAGTGCTGTAGCAGACGAAGATGCCGGATTACTCGCTGCAACCCTCCCGCCAGCTGGCAGGGAAATCACTGCTCCAGACGTCTCAGCAGCGTTCGTGGGAGACTCCTCCTCGCCGGCTGAAACACAGGAAGGTGCTCCACGCCGGCGTTTCTTGCGATGGCAGGAGGATGACGGCTTAGCTGCCAGCACCGAAGCAGGAGGGGAACGTCGGAGCTGAGGCGGAGGGACAGAGCAGCCCTCCCGAACTCTCTGGAGCTGGGCCGCCTCACGCTCCATCTGTTCCAGCAGCAGTGGAGACGGCAAAACCTCCAAATCTTTGGGCAGATGCCTCATTGCGTCCTCCATCTGCTGCTGAACCCAGCAATCCTGGGCGCTTTTGTTCTGCTTGTCCGCGGGGTCCGAGGTTAGCGGAATCATTCTGTTATGGCTTACGAAATAGGACCTCAGAATGCAGACGAGCAGGCAGCGTAATGGTAAGTGAAAAAAAGATTTAATCAACAAAAATTCACTCACAGATGAGGCAGGAACAAAACAGAAACAGGCTGGCTAAACAGGCATGGCATGGTCCAAAAAGCAAGACATGAGCATGATCTGTAAACAAGACATGATTTGAGAAATGTTTCCGCCCGAATGACAGAACAGGTGTGTATTAATGGAGTGTGACCAGGTGAAACAAGAAGACAGATTAACTTGGTGCAGGTGATCCGAATAAACTTAATTGACAGAAGAACAAAACGTGGCTGGAGCAAAACAGAGACTCTTGAACACAAACTAACAGAAACTAGAAAAACATGAAACCAAAGCATGACCAGGAAAACAACAAACAGAAGCATGATTCAAAAACCTGTGAGAATATATAAGAAAAAACAGAAACCAAACAACCCCAAATCATAACAGCTAAATTGAAAAACAATTTTCAGTAAAAGAATAATTGCTGCCACATCAAAGACAGGAGCAACTCTCAATTTCTGTGCCCTAATTGCATCACAGTATAAATGAACATGCCTTAAATGGAACTACTTATATATTAATACTTAATATATCTTTCGTTTTACTTTAAAATACAGAATAAAGTTTCTCCATTTTTCCTTGAACTAGTCCTTGTTTGTTGTACCTTAGTGCTTATGCTTGTACTTCCATCTGTCAAACCTTGCCGCATTGTTTCCCTCTCATCTTTTATAACAGTTTTTTCTCACTGTTTACCAGGATATTGTATACCTGCATGCTGGTATGTTTCCCACATTTTGCATGTCTTATGTTTGTGTAACAGAGTTCATTCTGCGTTGTGTCTTTTGTTGAAATAAGCTGGACCGCAGCTGATGTGAAAACACCTTTATTGATTTCGCCGCCTGCGCCAATGCGAATAATACAAAGCAGTCAGACAGGCTCCTCAGTGTCCTCCACAGCGCCTTCTCCCACAAGCTCCACGAGAAAAGAGAGCGCGAAAGGCGTGTATAACCGAACACATGAATTACATGGCTAAACAGAAATATTTACAACAGGAATAATAACTAATCCCAACATTTGCCCTCCAATGTTAAACATTACATTAATAACATTAGAACTTACATAAGCAAACAAAAAAACATCCCCCCATACATTGAAACCTCACATACCTGCACCAATACGACAAATACAAAGCAGTCAGACAGGCTCCTCAGTGTTCTCCACAGCACCTGTTCAGACACCAAGACTGCTTTCAAAACATGGCCGCAACACTTTGTGATACTGACCGACTAGCAAAATTTCCTGCAGCGTGAGAGCTGCTAAATACTAACTTAATTCCCCCCATAAATGTTTATCTTACAAAAAAAAATCAGTAGTTCAACTTTTACATACACACAGAAAATACAATTATTAACTGCACAAGTAAAACTTCATACCTTCTCCCACAAGCTCCACGAGAAAAGAGACCGTCTAGTCTCATGGGAGAGCGTCTACCCCGCTGCAATGGTATGGCCCGTTAGACTATCTGTTGAGCACTGAACTGAGACCCCACGAAGACAGTCTGTGAAATCAATGTGCTCAACAGTACTAACAATAATTCACCATTACTATTATGAAACACATTAAATACAAATAAAATTAACATTTCTACACCGGCAGTTACCCGCAATTTTTCCTCAGTGGAGCTTTTGTCTTTTCAAAATAAAAGTTACCGCTGCCTGTATAACTTTCTACAACTAACTGACTGTTCTACAATCTGGTGTAACAACATTACACTGCTACATTTGTATTACAAAAGAATTCATTAACTCTTTTTAAGACTAATTAATGTACATAGTTCTTCACAATCGCAAAACAAAGCATCCGAATTATTTTGTTTATTAATTGATTGAAAATGTATTGACATTTAAATATTTAGACATCTCTCCTATAAGTCTGGACAAGGTTGTCACTCAAGATTCCCCAGTGCTTTTTTGCATTTATCATTCTATATAAAAAATTGGTTATTTTTGGCTATATGGGGTTGTGTAAAGGGGCTAGTGCCAACGTCCTGGTAACCTCAATATTTATATTTATCCCATTAGTTCAATACTCATTCGATGAAATATTTTTTGCAGTTTTTCTTTTTTTTAATGCTAAAACATGTCCTATTGCGCTGCACAAACAAAGCTTTAAAACAGTTTAAAACGTATCTAGTGCATTCTACTCCAAGGGAAGCCAGAAGGAGATCCTGGGATCATCTAAGATGGAACAGTTACCTTGAATGGTCCGTTGGTTTGGTACACTGAAATGTCCAAGGATCCATACTTAAAGACAGTTCAGAAAAGGGCAAGTACTTAAAATTCTCTTTGTAGTATCTCCTTTGTTTCAGGCTTGGCATCAAAAAGTTGTTGGATGTTTACACACCAGACAACTCAAGCTTTTCTCTTAATTTATTAGACACTGTAAAGTTGTAGGTCTTTCATGCATAGCATGAACCCTTTATTACTGTAACAAGAAATATCTAAAATTGGATGTGGCATGCAATGCTTTAATCTACCTTGTAAAAGTATTTACACCTTTTGAACTTTTTCAGAAGTTGCAAAGTTGAAAAAGTGAGGAAGGTTTTCAACATTTTAGCAAATAAAATGTTTAAAGGTTTGGCATTCATTTGTTGTACATTTAGATCTGGACTTTTACTAGGCCATTCTAACACGTGAATATCCTTTGATATAAACAATTCCTATGAAGCTTTGGCTGCATGTTTAGTGTTGTTGTCCTTCTGGAATGTCAACCTCTACCCCAGTCTCAAGTCTTTCACCGCGGAGCTTTTTAATCACCTCAGTGACTTCAGCCTGGTCGATGAAAGAGTCCAACCCCGAGTCCCCAGCCTCTGTTTCCACCAGGGAATGCGTGATGGCAGGATTGAGGAGATCCTCGAAGTACTCCTTCCACCGCCCCATAATGTCCGCAGTCGAGGTCAGCAGCCTCCCACCCCCACTATAAACAGTGTTGGCGAAGCACTGCTTCCCCCTCCTGAGGCGCCGGACGGTTTGCCAGAATCGCTTCGAGGCCGACCAGTAGTCCTTCTCCATGGCCTCACCGAACTCCACCCAGGCCCGAGTTTTTGCCTCTGCCACAGCCCGGGCCGCAGCACGCTTGGCCTCACGGTACCCGTCAGCCGCCTCTGGAGTCCCACAAGCCAACCACAGCCGATAGGACTCCTTCTTCAGCTTGACAGCATCCCTTACTGCCAGTGTCCTCCACCGGGTTCTGGGATTGCCGCCGCGACAGGCACCGCAGACCTTACGGCCGCAGCTACGGGCAGCAGCATCGACAATAGATGTGGAGAACATGGTCCACTCGGACTCTATGTCTCCAACATCCCCCGGAATCTGGTCAAAGCTGGGTGGGAGGTGGGAGTTGAATACATCCCTGGCCGAGGGCTTCGCCAGGCGTTCCCAGCAGACCCTCACTATGCGCTTGGGCCTGCCAAGTCTGTCCGGCTTTCTCCTCCTCCAGCGGATCCAACTCACCACCAGGTGGTGATCAGTGGACAGCTCAGCCCCTCTCTTCACCCGAGTGTCCAAAACATGCGGCTGAAGGTCTGATGATACGACAACAAAGTCGATCATTGACCTCCTGCCTAGGGTGTCCTGGTGCCAAGTGTACTGATGGACACCCTTATGCTTGAACATGGTGTTCATTATGGACAATCCGTGACTAGCACAGAAGTCCAATAACAAAACACCACTCGGATTCAGATCGGGGAGGCCATTCCTCCCGATCACGCCTCTTCAGGTGTCACTGTCGTTTCCCACGTGGGCGTTGAAGTCCCCCAGCAGAATAATGGAGTCCCCGGGAGGGGCACTATCCAGCACCCCCAACAGGGGGACATCAAGAAGGCCGGGTACTCCGCACTACCACTCGGCCCGTAGGCGGAAACGACAGTCAGAGACCTATCCTCGACCCTAAGGCGCAGGGATGCCACCCTCTCATCCACCGGGATAAACCCCAACACGAGACGGCTGAGCTGGGGGGCAACAAGCAAACCCACCCCAGCCCGCCGCCTCTCCCCGTGGGCAACTCCAGAGTAGAAGAGACTCCAGCCCCTCTCAAGGAGATGGGTTCCAGAGCCCACGCTGTGCGTGGAGGCGAGCCCGACTATTTCTAGTCGATATCTCTCGACCTCCTGCACAAGCTCAGGCTCCTTCCCCCCCAGCGAGGTAACATTCCACGTCCCTAGAGCCAGCCTAAGCATCCGGGGATCGGGCCGCTGAGGTCTCCACCTTCGCCCGCCACCCAATCCTCTTTGCAGCGGTCCCTCACGGTTCCCCCTGCAGGTGGTGGGCCCACTGGGGGATGGCCTCGCGTCTCTCGTTCGGGCTTGGCCCGGTCTGGTCCCGCGAGGAGCAACCCGGCCACCAGGCCCTCTCCGACGAGTCCCGACCCCAGGCCTGGCTCCAGGGTTGGACCCCGGCTCCGCCGTACCGGGCGACGTTACGTTCAAGGATTCTTGAATACTTAGGTTTCTCTTTTGTTCATTCACTGCATTTTGCTGATTGATGAAAATAAATGATTAACGCTTCCATTTTTGAAGGCATTCTTTGTTTACATTTCTTCACACCTGCCTAAAACTTTTGCACAGTACTGTATATTTGTAGAGTGCATGACTATTACCTTTTCTGTCGACAGATTCTCCTACCTGAGCTGAAAGTAATTAATCTCCTCTGAAGTTATTAAAGCTTCTTGGCTGCTTCCCCAATTATTGCTTTTGTGACCCAGCCTGTCCAGTTATGTGGTCTGACATGTCTTGGAAAAAATACTCTTTGTAATTTGTATATGATCATAACGAACAGGACTTGGTGAGGTGTTCAGAGCTTGTTTTATGGTTTTAGAACCTAATTCTGCTTTATCATTATTCCTGACCTGTGTGGTGTGTTCCTTGATCTATATATACTTGGTCTAAAAAATTTTATTTGTTTTATTCAGCTCTCATTTTTGAATGATGTGTTGAACAGTGCTTGGTTAGAGGTTTAAAGCTAGGCATAATGTCTTATAACCTCACCCTGCATTGAACCTCTCCACAACTTTTAACCATCTATTGCAGGTGACCTTTTCATGCTAATGAATCCAAATAGTAAACTGAATTTTACAACCAAGGCATTATGGTAATCTATAAAAATGACCAGCTTAGGTGGTTAAAAAATGAACGTAACCAGCAGATCATTATTTTTAATTAGTACCATCTTCTGACTTCATTTCTTCTGACATATCTGATAATGCTGCTGCTTGTCATTAGTCATCAGCATGCAGGGAACATTTCACCTTGAGGCAGAGTATCAAAGATAAGAAGTGAAGACAGGATTTCAGGTATGTGAGTCCATTTTATAACTCAGTTTGGAATTGTAAGGATTTATTGCGAACAGATTGTAAAGTTTCACACCTTATCAGATAAAACAAGTGTCTTTGTGAAGCTGCTGCTCTGTGTTGGTATTTCTCACAGAACAATGAGATGCAGCTCACCAGTGTGTAGGTTTGTGCATACACACAATGTGCCTGGAATCAGATAGGTGATAACTGTGTTGTTGTTTAGAGCAATGTGCTATGTACACTGTTCCCCACTTCACACATGCATGCAAATTAGGTTCTGTGACTACCACTAACGCAAGCTCAGATCCTTATCAGCTTTACATTAACTTTCTGCCTCTTTCAGGTAGCACCTATCCAAGAAAGCTGTATCTCACCTAGCTTGATTCATAATGTATAAAAAAAGACTTATCAACCGTATTAACACCACTATGACTGTAACATAGAGGCTAATGGTGATTGATAGAGAGTGGTAAAAACTTGTGGAGTAAAAACATACTTCCACAGTAGCTGTGTGCAAGCCTGAGCATGTGTGTGTGTGTGTGTTTGTATTTACAGTGCAGCATGTGTACCTGTAGTTCCATCCCACAGCCTGATAATTGCTTCTCTCCAGATGGAGGAGTGTACCCGACTCAGCAGAAGTCTTCCTGCCTCTTCTAGGCAAAGGGAGCAGGGGGTCTCTGGATGTGCGTGCGCATACACGTGTTTAAGTGCATATGAAGGGAAGTATTGAATTGTCACTTACTGAGCATCCTCCAGGGAGTGAGCCACAGACAGAGGAGAGGGGGAGGAAGCTGAAGAAGATGAAGGCTTTTAAGGGATTGTGAATCCAGGACAGACAGCTTTGTTAACAACTACCCTTTCACCAAAGAGCTGGCAGTGTCATTTTTTGTGTGTCCACTTGATGGATGCAGCACATTACAGAAAATTACAGTACTGTACCACGACTGCTTTTAGTGGGACCTTTTTTTGCCTTGTGCACATATGTGAGTTTCAATTCCAGTTTTCATCCCTTCTTCCATGAAGGGATGAAAACCTATGTAATCTTGATGTGCAGAGCCATATGGTGGTTATAAGTTTATTTCTGTAAATGTATGCCTCTACATGAAGTAAAAAAATAAATCAGATTTTTCATGTTTTATCAGAATAATATGTTATAAGCAAATGACGCATAATTGTGAAGTTGAAAGACAATGTTGTTTTACAAATAAACAGTTGGTAGTGTGTGCTTATGTTTTCAGTCCCCTTTACTCTGATACCCCTAAATAAATCCTGGGGAACCCATTGCCCTCAGAAGCCATTTAATTGGGGAGTATTAGAGTATAAGAGTATAGTGTACAGATAAGAGTTAGCCACAAGGAGGCGATAATGTTTATTCCTCAAACTTGTGACACGCAATCGGATGTTCATTCAAGAAGGTGTAAAAATAGCACTCGGTGTGTGAGTCAAGTCCACTCACACAAGTCCACTCCTTAACCACTCCTGGTACATAGTACCAGGAGTGATTAAGGAAAAAGTGAACATATAAAAAAAGAAATAATAATATTCATCTGCCAGAGGAGATGAAGATTTTAGGTAATGTTTTCCAGAATTGGTGAGTATTTAGACAGAGTTTTGGGCTATACTTACTGGCAATAGGACAAGATAAAGGTGTTGACCACCTAAAGATGACATTGTTGCTAGCAGTGGCGAGTCATGCTGCATGTTCACCTTCACAGAAGAATAAAATGACAACTTTGATGAGCAATTTTGAGGACTACTGCACACTGAGAAGAAATGGAACATATGAATGGTATGTCTTCAGACTACAAAAATAGAATATGTTCAATGAGCAATATGAAACAGACCTGCGCTTTAAGAGTAAATTCAGCAATTTTGGCACACTAAGTGATTCTATGATAAAAGACCAAATTTTTATAGGAGTGCAAGGCGAGATTGGGGATGCACTTATTAAAAGAAGCAGACCTTACTGTGGAAAGAGCTGTTAGTATCTGCCAAGCCTAAGAAAGTACCAAAATGCTGTTGTAATCTTTAGACACTGATGGCGAATCATTGATGGTGGGTTAATGCTGTGTAGCACAGTAGGAGGATGACAGATACAAGTTTGTCTCACAGACCAAAAGACAAAGACTGTGACAGGTGTGGGTGTAAATATGCTGCAAAAGCGTACAGCTTATAAAGAAAAAAGAGCATGCTGTGGAACACCACACGACAAAAAATTGTATATGTATAATGCATTACTGTATATTGAGGCAGTGACACCAAACACAGGTTACAGTGAGTGGATAGCACATTTGTATATCAATGATAGCAGTCCAAATGGAGATAGATACAGGTGCACAACAAAAATACTGTAGATGAGAGACTCAGCAAAAAGTCCAACGTGAAACCAACAAAACAAACAAAATATCTTAACTTAAGGGGAATTTAAAGCCACTCATTCAGGACAATCGTTGACAACACTGTTTGTTCTGGTTGAAGAGGACAGACAAGCTATTCTGGGATTAAAAGCAAGTGAAAGGCAAGAACTTATTAAAAGAGTTTATGTGATCGATAACACTCTAGTGACACTTAGAGGCAAGAATGAATGATTAAAATCAAGGCTCATTGGCAGAGGTCATGAAAGAATTTATATGTGTTTTATGCTGTAGAATGTCTACCAAGCAAGTATAAAATACAGCTGAAAGAAAATCCTAGACCAGTGAAATATGCAGCAATACAAGTGCCTGTACGCTTGAAAGAAAAACTAAGGAAATAAAATAAATCACTCACAGACAAAGGAATGCTGAGGGATGTAGATGATCTACTAGAAAAATTTTTCTTTTGGAAAAAAAAAAATAAAGTCCCCCCCTAAAAGCTAAAAATGGAAAAAAGAGAAACACTACAAAATGCCAACCACGTCAGACATAAGTGCAATAGTAGGAGCCCATTTTTTTCATAGTTGGATGCTTCTTCAGAGTTTTACCAAATCAAACTGGATGAAGAAAGTGCAAAGTTGTGTACATTCAATATACCTTTTGGCAGATACTGTTTTTTTGCATGCCCTTTGGGATCGCATCAGGTCCTGAAGTCTTTCAGAGAACCGTGCAACAGCTCTTTGATGGGATGGAAGGAGTTGGAGTGTTCATGGAGGATGTGGTTGTTTAGGGAACCACAAGAAAGGACCATGACAAAAGGTTGAGGAAAGTGATTGCAAAAGCACAAGGGTCTGGACTGAAGTTAAACAAACAAAAACGAAATGTCAGTTCGGAGTGAGTGAAATGACCTACCTCAGTGTAGGGCAGCACGATACAAGAAAATATCGCAATGGCCATAATATTGGTAAATATTGTGATGACGGTATCAGTGGCGATATATGCCTATTTTCTTCTTTCCTCTCTTTCTCATCTGTTCTTCCATCACTCTGACCTTTAGCATTTTAGGTAATGTCATTAGTGTCTAGTGTGAGCATCTGCTGCTCTGAGACTCTGTCCAACTAGGTAAGTGTTATAAACTTACATGTTATATGTTACATATATTGTATCGGTTAGCCCTACCTGGGTAACAAACTGTCGACTGCTGGATACCAGCCAGACCCAGAAAGAGTAAGAGCAATAAAAGGCATGCCACCATCAAAGGACCAAGATGAACTGCAAAAAGCAGTGGTTTTAGTAAATTATGTGGGAAGATTTACAACCCCAATTCCCAGAGTATAAATGCTGAGGAAGGCTGGAGAATGGACCACTGAACACACGGGGGAATTAGGGGGGAATCAGGAGCAGCTGGTGGAAGAGAGAGTAAGACAACTGAAGGAGGGAGGCTAATTAACACATGTGAGTAGGGAATCCGGGGTATCAACAAAACATCTAAGTGAACAGAAATAAGTAACAATGAAACTAACTAAAGAATATAAACAGAGAGGAACCAGATCTACAAGGAAATACATACTAAAACATCTAACACACCCTCTACAGGGTACTTGAGGGTTCATGGGAGTTTGGCCACATGTTTTTTGTGGACCTGGAGATGGCATTCGACTGTGTCCTTCGTCGTGCCCTGTGGGGGTTGCTCCAGGAGTACGGAGTCGGGGGCCCTTTATTAGGGGTTTCTAAGTCGGACATGTTCCCGGTGAATGTTGGACTCTGGCAGGGCTGCCCTTTGTCACCGGTCGTGTTCATAACTTTTATAGAGAGGATTTCTAGGCACAGTCAAGTGCCAGAGGGGATCCAGTTTGGTCTGGTGGATTTTGTATCTTTTTGTGGTCCTGCTGGCCTCCTCTAGCCAGGAACTACAGCATGCCCTGGGGCAGTTCGCAGCCAGGTGTGAAGCGGCTAGGATGAGGATCAGCCCCTATAAGTCCGAGGCCATGGTTCTTGACCGGAAAAGGGTGGCTTGTCCTCTTCATGCTGGAGGGGAGTTCCTGCCTCAAGTGGAGGAGTAGTATTATAGGCTCTTGTTGACAAGTGAGGGGAGAATGGAGCGGGAGATCGACAGATGGATCGGTGCGGCTGCAGCAGTAATAGGGAAGCTGTACCAGTCCGTTGTGGTGAAGAGAGAGCTGAGTCGAAAGCGAAACTCTCGATTTACCGTCGGCCTACGTTCCTAGCCTCACCTATGGCTATAAACTTTGGGTCATGACCGAAAGAACGAGATCCCATATACAAGCGACTGAAATGAGCCTCCTCCGTAGGGTGGCCAGGTACTCCCTTAGAGATAGGGTGAGGAGCTCGGCCATCCGGGAGGAGCTCAGAGTAGAGCCGCTGCTCTTCCACATTGAGAGGAGCCAGTTGAGGTGGCTTGGGCATGTAAACTGCATGCCTCCTGGACGCCTCCCTCGGAAGTGTTTCAGGGACGTCCCACTGGGAGGAGGCCCAGGGACGGCCCAGGACACGCTGGAGGGTGTATGTATATCGGCTGGCCTGGGAACACCTTGGGCTGCCCCTGGAGGAGCTGGAGGAGGTGTCTAGGGAGAGGGAAGTCTGGGTGTCCACTGAGTCTGCAGCCCCCGCGACCCGGTTCCAGATAATGCGGAAGATGCTCGTACAAGTACATCTAACACAGGAATCCAAGAATGAATGATGAGTCTAATAAACAAGAATAAACTGAAATAACAGCAAATGAAGTAGAGAAAACAGACAAGGAACTCAAAACACAGGCAGCTTATGACATCTCGTCTTTGTAGTGAATTCAGCTGAATATAGTTTGAACAGCAAATCACTGTATTCTGTTTTTATTTACGTTTTACACATCCCAACTTAATTGGAATTGGAGTTGTATTTCAAACCTGTCAGCAGACACAAAAGCACTGATTAGCTTGCTGGAGGACAGACGTGAATGGCAGTAGGAGACTGATCACAAGTCCAGGAAGCTAGTGGCAGAGGTCTTGAGGTCAACTAGGGAACTGGAAGAACCCACAAAGACCCTTGCCAAAAGGTCGGCCAGTAGGCATAGAAAAACCACAAAGACCCTTGTCAGGAGGTCGTCCAGGAGGCATGGAGAGTCTGTTGGGGACTCGAGAGACTGGGACCCACAACTGAGCTCTAAATACTGAGGCCCACAGTGGAGCTCTGGAGACTGAGGCCAACGGTAAACCTCTGGAGTCAGGTTTGCGGGATGCTGGCACCCTTGGAGGAATTCTGGAGAACAGCAGTGGACCACTGGAAACTACTGGAACTGGAGCCACTGGACACCCTTGATCAAAGAGTCAGGAATTTTCATTGATTTCTTTTTTTCTGTTATATAAAAACCCAATAAAATAAACTGTAGTTTGTGGTTGTAATGTGACAAAATCTGAAAATGTTCGAGGGGTATGAAACTACTACTTTAATCACAATTAAAGACCAAAGTCTCCTGTGTTATTTTCTGCCTACTTTACATTGTGGTTATTGCAGTTTAACTTGTATCTCATCACATTGCTTTAAAAATGTCATTCTATCCAAGGTGTGTCCCTTAAAGTATCCATCCGTCCATCCATCCATCCATCCATTGTCTATTGTTTATATGGGGCCTGGTTGCGGGGCCAGTAGCCTAAGCAGAGAGACCCAGACTTCCCTCTCCCCAGCCACTTGGGCCAGCTTGCCCGGGCAATCCCAAAGCGTTCCCGGGCCAGCCGAGAAACATAGTCCCTCCAGCGTGTCCTTGGTCTCCCACTGGGCCTCCTCCCGGAGGGACGTGCCCGGCACACCTCACCAGGGAGGCGTCCAGGAGGCATTCTAACCAGACGCCCGAGCCACCTCAACGGGCTCCTCTCAACGTGGAGAAGCAGCGGCTCTACTCTGAGTTCCTCCCGAATGACCGAACTGCTCACCCTATCTCTAAGGGAGAGCCCAGACACCCTGCGGAGTGAACTCATTTCGGCCACTTGTATCCGTAATCTCATTCTTTAGATCATGACCCAAAGCTCATGACCATAGGTTAGGGTAGGATCGTAGATCGACCGGTAAATCGAGAGTTTTGCTTTTTGACCCAGCTCTCTCTTCACCACGACAGACCGGTACAGCGCCCGCATCACTGCTGATGCAGCACCAATCTGTCTATCGATCTCCCGCTCCATTTTTCCCTCATTCGTGAACAAGACCCTAAGATATCTTGAACTCCTCTACTTGGGGAGGACCCTTCCCCCCGCCCCGGAGAAGGGACTTTACCCTTTTTCCCGGGTTCAAGACCATGGCCTCGGGACTTGGAGGCACTGAGTTCCCCAAACCCCCGGCCCTTTCCAAATCGGGGCTGCCAAACGGCGCCATTGAGAGCTGTAGATCACGAGCTGATGAAGGGGCCCAATAGGGCCCAACATCATCCGCAAAAAGCAGAGACGCCCTTTCGGCCACCAAAACTGATCCCCTCAACACCTGGCGGGCGTTTTAGAAATTCTACCCAAATAAAAGTTATGAACAGAATCGGTGACAAAGGGCAACCTTGGCGGGAGTCCAACCCCTCACTGGGAAAACGAATTTCCCCAAACTTACTGAAGGCAATGTGGACCAAGCTTCTGGACACCGGGTTTCTTTACGGGGACCCTAACAGCCCGAAATCAAAGGGCCTGGTACCCCATACTCCCGGATACCCCCTACAGGATTCCCCGAGGGCCATGTGTTAAACGCCTTCTCCAAGTCCAAAAAGCACATGTAGACGGGTTTTGGGCGAAACTCTCTTTGGAAACCATCCAGGACCCTGCGGGGGGGGTTTTTAGAGCTAAACCCAAAGTGTTCCACGGCCAGGACAAAAACCACGCTGCCTTCCTAAATTTCTGGGGAAATCGACCACCCGATGGAAAATCCTCTTCCCAAAAACCCCCGAATTGCCCCTTAAAATGGGGGGGAAATTTAAGAGGTGCCCAACCCCTAATTTGGGAACACACTTTTGGGGGCCCCCCCTTTTTAAAATGGGGGGGACCCCCACCCGGTCTGCCAATCCAGGGGAAAAACCTGCCCCCGATGCCCAAACCCCCCGCGTTCCCCAGAGTCCCCGTTAAACCAAAAAAACCCCCCAACCTAAAACCCCCCCAACCAGAGCCCTTAAGGGGAAACCCCCCGGGGCCGGAACCCTCTTTTCCACCCAGGGAAAGTTTTAACCCCCGAGGGACCCCTTTTTTAACCCATCTTGGTGACTTAAATCACCAGAGATTGGGGAAAGAGCCCGTCCCAAAGGTCCCCAAAGGTTTCGCCCCCCCCAGTGGAAGACGTGAAGTTTGGTTTTGAGGAGGGCTGGAAAATTACCCCCGGGCCCACCGACCCACAAGCCCCCGAGTTTGGGTCCCAGAAAAAAACCCCCCCCCCCCACTGAAAAACCGTTTTGGGGGGAAAGCCTTATTTAAAAGTTTTTTTCCCCTTGGGCTTTCTCCCCCCAAACTCCTCCCCAGCCAGGGGTTTTGCTTCAGAAAACCACCCGAGCTGCAGCCCGCTTGGACGGGCCAGTACCCATCACCCTCCCTTCCCGGGGGCCCCCCCCACAGGCGGGAAAAGGCCCCGGGGGGAAATCCTTCTTGGGCCTGACGCATCCCCTCCCCGCCTGTTCCCCCCAAAGGGGGGGTTTGAGGATTCCCCCTTGCCGCGACGGGCCCCCCAAACAACCTTGCGCCCCACAGCCCCTTTCCTGAGGGAGTCAAGGGAGCCCAAGGGGGGACTAGGTTCCAGACCCAGACCCTTTGTTTTGAGGGGACCCCCCGACTTTTTCTACCCCCTCCCGGGCCTGCCACCTTCCTGGTGGGGGGGTTTTTGAGTGTCCCAAATGATCCTAGGACCTATTTTGTCAGGGGCTTTTAAAAAACCCCTGGTAGGGTTTCCCCCCTAAGGCAGGTCCTAGGCGAGGGATCAGACAAAGGGCACCCCCACAGCCCCCTTTATGACGATTACCTTTAGATGGAAACCCAATTTTCCCCCTTTCCCCCCCGGATGGGGTCAAAGGGCCCCCACTCGGACCCCGGGCCCTGGAGGTGGGGCAACGCGGGCGAGTGCCTGGTTTCCCAAGGTTTTCCCCGTAGGGGGCAGGGGGGGGGCCACAGCCCGAAGAGGAAACCGGGGCCCCCCTCCGAGGGCTCACCCCCTTTGGGGAAGGGGCCAAAGGGGGTTGGGGCATTTTTGGTTTTGGGTGGCAAACCAAAGGGTGGGGGGACCTTGGGGGTTTATCCTGGGCCCGCAAAGCTGTCTTTTTGGGGGAAGTGGAATGTCACGCTTAAAGTATGTTGTATAAAATGAAATAAGATGTAATCTTATTCACACTCTGTCTTTGACAATATATCTTTAACACAATATTCACATTTTCAATGAATGATCAGCTTCACAGCAGATCTTTTCTCGATTGACAAGTGGAAATGAGCTTCCTTCACACTCCTGTCATGATGCAGATGGGTAGTGTCACACGGTTTATCTGCAAAGATGTCTAAGAGAATAAATGAGCTACAGAACACCCACATGCTGTTAGCGGATATAAATGCGCTCCCACTCTACCAGTAACACCTCCAGCAGATCATGACTACTGTGTCGTGAGTAAATTATTCTGGCATCAGTTAATGAACACACACATATTTACATATGATTTCTTTTACATGATGCCACACAAATCTGGCCTTACAGTATCAAATTACTATGAATTTAGTTGGCACATTAATCTTATTGTGTGTACAGATTATCTATTCCGATCAACACTGCAGTGTGGTGTAGATGTAAAGAGTCATTTACTATTTGTTTATATTTAACTTCAAATAAGCCCAATTGTCTTGTAGTTTTGAAAACTTCTGCAAGCTTTCTAAAGGTCGTTTATTCATTTTCAGTCCAGTCCATAACCATGTTTACAAGGGTGTTTTTTGCTGTTTGTTAAAGCACATGCAAACACACATAAAGAAATATAAATGCCTGCACATGACAGTTTGGCAAACCATCAGGTTTAAATTGGACCTTCAGATGCTTTGTAGCTTATAAGCTATCAGGTAAGAACATATCACAAAAACAGTGTGCAGTGTATTCTGAATTTATTCAGGCAAAAAGCACATGTGAAGGAAAAGCGGAAGTGTCTTAAAAAGGAAGTGGTTTAAAAAAACTGATAAGCAGTCTTTGAAACTGCTGCCTTTAAGAAACAGGAAAGAAATTTACAAATGACCTGCCACAGAAGCTTAGATATGCACACCCTTCAAAATTATTCGCTGTTTTTTGCCAATTTTTTTAATTAAAAAACTTTTAAAGAAATCACATTGGGGTTTGCTTAACCCTTTTTGTGTAAAAAATTTAACAAATTTGTTGCAGGCTCCTCCTAAAACCAGTGGGACTGTGCGGGTGGTAAAGGGCTCAAAAAACAAATTTCTAGTAAGTAAGTGGGGTTGGCATAATAATAAAATAGATTTGGAAGGTTTACAACATGCGGGATGTGGGCCAAAAAAGAGAATGGTAGGGTTTCCCAGGGAGAACAGTCCTATTTGTTTTTTCCCCAGCTCTTCGGGGAAAAATACATTTGTTTTCCCTTTCCTCTTTCTTCAGTTTTATACCCAGCTTTTATGTAGGTCACTACATTTTAAATACAATTTAAAATTTTGTTGATTTAAAATTTTAATTTTTCTATTGGAAAACTGGGGGTTTTTTATATTTTTCCATAAAATTTCCGGAAAGGGGGGGGCAACAATGCCTTAGCATAAATGCAAAAAAAAACCCACCCTTAAATTTAAAGTGTGGATATCAAAAAGGCCACCAAAAAAACCTTTAAGGGGTTTACCCCTTTAAAAGGTTTTGGACTTTTAAAAACAGTGCAAAAAACCCTTTTGAATTTTTTTTTTCCCCCCCTGAAAGCAGGGGGAAAGAACAAACTTTAAACTCCCGGGCCAAAAAACCCAAAGCTTTCAAGGGACCCCCAAAAAAGGAAGGAAGTAATTTTAAAGGAAAAGGAGATGTTACACAAGGAGGATATGAAGGAGATAAATAATGAAATATAGGAAGGTAAGAAGGTAGGACCCAAGGAAATAGGACACAAAGATGAAGGAAAGATGGAAATAAGTGTACAGGCAATGAAGGAAAAAGGCAAAAGAAAAGGAAGAGGGTAAAAAAAGGATAAAAGATGGGGATAAAAGGAATAAGGAAAGGAAAAAAGGAAAAGAAGCAAGGGAAACAAAAACCAAAAAAGGGCACAAAAAAAGGAAAAAATAAGATTTTCCGGGAACGGGTTTGGGAAAACCTTTTGTGCTTAAAACTTCTCCCAGTAAAAAAATTCTTTAATGTGTCTGGGGGGGGAGAGCTTTGGGTTTAAAGAAGGCTTTTTTTATTTTAAAAAAATTTTTTGACTTTTAAAATCTGGGGTATATTGGTTATAAAACATTTTTTAAAAAATTTAGGGAAAAAATCGGTTTTTTTTGGGAACCCTGTTTTGGGGCGGAGTATGAATGCTTTTTGGGTGGGAAAGTAACTACTGTGGGAAACTTTTTTTCCCCTTTTTTAACTGTTTTTTTTTTGCTGTGGACTGGGTTTAAATTTCCCCCGGGTTAGTGACACCCATGTTTTGGAAATTTAAAACGGGCAGCAAGTGTAAAAAAAAATATAGATAAAATTCAAAAACCACTAAAAGTTACTTTGCCCCATGGTACAAAGAAAAGGTTTTAAAAAATAAAATTTTGCTTTAAACTACAGGGGGTAAGAAAAGGAAACTGGAAAACAATATAAGTTTCCATTTTAGTTAAAAAAAGCAAAAAAAAAAGGGGGCTGGGGTTTAAAATAAAAACCCCCTTTGAATTTCCGGGTAAAATTCTCCTTTTTGGGGGGTTTTTTGGGTTGAAAGAAAAATGTAAAAAAAAGGGCAATGGGGGGAAATACAATACTTTTTTGAAACATTTAGATAAAAACATGCTTGAATTTTTTAAAGAATAAAAATTTAATTGTGCCGGGAAAAAACCCCACATTTTAAAATTTAAAGGGAACATTCTTTAGTAAAAAAGCATGGGGAGGGTTTTTTTTTCACAAAAATCACATTTTAGGAAAACCCCAGTGCTAAATTTTTTTCCCTTAAAGCTTTTTTCTGTTGTATTTTCTTGCTTTAGATAAACTCCTGCTTTTCTCCCAAAACACTGTGTGGCTTTTATGAGTTGTTTCAACATGTCTTATGATTTTTTTTGTTCTCAGCTGTCAGACACAACAGTTCTCTGCCTATTTCCTTCCATTCATTGTAAGAAGAAAAAGGTATTTGTCCTCATGTTTCTGCATTTCTTTTTATCTCTTGCTGTCTCTCCTTTGTCTCTCATTGGTTTTACAACCTTTATAAACCGCACCATCCCTATCTTTCAGCACTCGGGATAGGTGCTTTTCCTGATTTAAAGGGCAAAATTTTCCCTTTTTCGGGCCAGGTTCTTTTTTGGGGGCCTTCCCCAACCCTTTCCCTGTCACCTTTTGGAAAATGTTTTTTTTTGGGAATGTTTAATGTAGAAACAACTGGGGTAAAAAAAACCCCCCCCCCAAGGCCCCCCCAAAAAAATGGGTTTGATTCAGCTTTCAAAACCCAAAGGGGCTGAACCCTTCCGGGGGCCCGGTGCTTGTTTGGGGCCACAGTTTAAAGTTTTTTAAAAAGGAAATCATTATTTATTGATTTACCTTTTTATTTTTGTGACTTTTACTTTGTAATAACACTATTAAATTTATTTATATTTATTATTACACCAATTACCGCTATTGGTAATACTGGATTTAAAGACACTTTTCTGATGTTATAGCTTATTTCTCACTATCACATACTGCACTGTGCATAGTTAATGGACTACACTAGAATGTAATATTCTGGCACATTTTACTGGACTGATTTGTTATGTTTTTCCTCACCAAAATAAAGCAACTACTTTGCACCTTTTTAAAGGTATCTCAGAACATCCATAATTTTTGTTGATGTAAGATTCCCACTGTCAACCATTTTATTCATTCAGGGTGAATTATTGCATTAGTTATAAAAAAAAAAAATTTTAAAAGAAACTTTAAGTCTTAGGTATGATATTTATACATATATATATAAAATATAATATATATATATTAAAATATATATAATTTTAAATATATATATATATATATATATATTATATAATAAAATAATATGTATATACTGATTGTACTTGACACACGTTTGCGCAAACTGATTTAAATCTACACAGAAATGTATGAATGTTGTACATGGTCTATTGTGTTTTTTTTGTTCTTATTAATGGCCATGATTTACATGGGGAAATAGTGATCACAATTTTACTTGAAAGCTGAGGTTTCAAGCTCAAATACACAATGGGCTTGATATTTATTTAAAAAAATGTCTGCGATTCAGAAAGGTATTCCTTCTCTACAGATATAATGATTAACCTTTTCAAATGCAAATAAGCAAAGCTTCATACCATAGGCACATGTGAAATCAAAAGTCAAATCAAAGACACATCTGTGGCATTTATTTCTTATATAAAATAAGACTTTATGCCTCTTTCTCTATTTGTAGCCTTTTGAGTTGAATTTCAATAGTAGCCTTTTTTCACAGGCTAACAATAATAATGATAATTTCCAGTAAAGAACAACCAACCACTACAAGTCCATGTTGTGGGCTAGCAAGAACTGCTGAAGAAAGTTTTCATCGAAGCTCAGTTTGTTACACTCTGATCTACTCTGATGCACACTGGTCCAAGATAGATACTTGGCATCTCTTCTACTGACTGTTATAGCATAAAGCTGCTAATGAATGTAAACAGCGAGGGGGGCTTGTGGAGCGTTGGCCCCAGCAGACCATTGTAGGATTTGTAGTGTTAGCTGTGCATATGCTGCACACTGGCAGGCTAGCTCTGGTAAAACATTTGTAAGTATCTCGTTGGATAAATATAATTACACTGCAGGCCAAATTTAGCCCGCTGGCCTTAGTTTGAAACCTATGCTCTAAACGTACTGAGATTATATATTTTTGCTATATCACCCATGTAACTTTAGAAGGTAATATAAGATTTTATACTTTTGCACATCTTCTTAGCTGTTTCTATCATCAAAAATTGATCAGACCTGTTCTACCCTCTTTAGTTATGATAACAAAAAAAAAACAGTTTTAGAATATTGTGAGGTTTAGACTTTTAAAAGTGATGCAAAGCTCTTGTGTTAATTACTGTAAATTAATTTCTTGATATTCCAATTTAAAGCTCCCAGTAGGAGACGTAAATGTGTGAAAATGAAATCTCATGCTGTCAGGTCTTGTTCTGTGTCAGGACTTGAGTAGCTTTTAACATTGTGATAATTGGTGCAGCCATGAAAAGTAAGAAGATAGAACAAATGAGGAACCATCTGTTTGTGGTAAACAGAAGTCCTTTTCTGTTTGGAGATATAGATTCTAAACTTTTTATCAGGGAGATAACGCACACTCCACACACTCTTTCGGATATTCTCATACCTTTGAAATAAAAAAGGCAGACATCTGCGATCTGTTTTAATCAAGAACAGCTTCTAGCATGATAGTGATTTGATTTAGTTCATGTATTTTGTTTCGCTGAATTCTGTTGCTGGGAAAAGGATGAGAGTAATGTGCATTTGAAGGCTGCCATCTAGGGTCAAGATGTGGGCAGCGCATGGTGATGCACTGAACTGTGTTTGCTCAACCATTCAATGCAGTAAAATTGAAGATTGTTAACTGGAGTGTTAGGACTAACATGTTTTTTTCTTTATGCACAGAAACACATTCCATGTGTAATCTGACAGATGGCTCAGGGAGTCTTAGGGCGACTGCATGGGGGGTGATGTGAATGCTGTTAATGTCAGTGATTACCTGTCAGTTCAAAACGCCTATTAAATGCATGATGGTGACTCAAAAGAGCAATTAGGGCATACGCTAATAGATTAGAATGTTTTTCACTTTAAATATCATGTAAAAGTATGCATCTGCTAATGTGGAATTCATATGTGTTTAATTTAACCACGTTTTTATACTTTGATTGTATAAAAAACATAAAATGTTCCTTGTAATTTTGAGTCTAGACCTAATGTGACAGAATGATGTGGTCAAGCATGTAGTAATCGGTTACTTTTATTTGACTGACATTTTACAGTTACAGTAACAGTTACAATAACATTTGTCTTTACAGACTTCATGTCTTGACTGAGTTAAACTTGTCTGAATATCTCAATACACAAACAAAGACCAGCCTAGATAACGCAAAAATAGATGACCTATTTTCTTTGTTTGTTTTGTAATCAAATATTTCTGTTTTCAAGTCTGATTTACTATGGAAGGAAGGTCTTGTCTGACAGAACATTAACATTGTTAGATGCTCACAAAAGTAAGAATATAAGTATAAAAAAAATAAAACTGTGATCCTAGTAATTAAAAACTGGGGAGAATGTAAGCCCAACTCCCAGTACTGGGGGCAGAATTTAACTTCTGTTTTCTTCTGCTTTCTTTACAGCAAGTTCCATTAGTTAAACATAAACATATGTGGTATCTACAGAAAAAGTAGAATATTCGCTACAAGCTGATACAAACCATTTCTACAAACACCAAAAACAGTTAAAACTAAAGGCAGTTGAATCAGAAAATAAACAAACTCCACAAAATGACGTAACCGCAAAACTTGGTCTCAGCTGTCCACCACACGGCTTCTACACACACAACCAGCATGTCTGCTGTAAACAGAGAGCTGACAAAAATACATTTTGTCACAATCCACCAATGTTTTATACAACCAGCAGCAAAGGAAGGCCAGATTTTTCACTCCCGTTTGAAAAACATAATTATTAACATAATGACTTTTATGTCAGTTCTCAGAAAGAAATCAGTTAGATTTGCCAATGTTATTTTGAGCTCAAACTTCACAAAACCCCTTTGGGCTTAAGAGGTTAACAAAAACACATTATTAGAGATTTAGGGTTGCATGTTGTGTCACACATATCATTTTGTACAAATGTAGATGCGTTTCTTTGTACTCTGACACAAAGAAACAATTTAATTTTTTTTTGTGTCAGCACCTTTTGCAGCAATCGCTGCTAACAAGCAATTTCTATACTTCAGTATGAATTCAGTATCAACAAGTAGGTTGGGCCACTCTCTCTGAGCAAACTGAGCAAGGTGCCTGACATTTGAGAGGGTGGCTTCTCCACATTGTAATTTTCAGATCTTTTCACAGATTTTCAATGGGATTATGATCCGGGCTCTTGGTCGGAGCAGTGGTCATATTTCCATCTGTAATCATAGAACCTATGTGACTAGCCAACAAGCTCCAGTTGTGTGTAACAATAGATATTCTCTCAAAAACATGGGAACTTGTTCATGTGCATTTTAGAAAATTCTGGTCTTGATTTTTTCTGTTAATTGTGGAGCCTTAATGGGTCTTCTTCCATGAAGCCTCCTATGGTTTAAAATCCCTCGGATGTTGCGATCAGAAAGTGAAGTACTTTAACTTTGAAAACCATCTTGAATGGTTTCCTTGGCTCTTTTTATACCATTTGCACCGTCCATCTGATCAACTTGGGGTTGCATTATTTTATGCTAATGTTCTGTAAGGTTTGTTAATTAGCATTATACTTTTATTTACAGCAGCAACTGTGGTCACAGGAAAAAATGAAGATGCTTGGACGTTGTCTTGTAATAGACATGCAATGGTCCAGATTTTGTGGCTAATTTCCGATATCTGATTTTCGTAAAGCTTAGATTTGCTGATGTAGATTTAGGCTTTACTGATTCTTCCTTAGTAACTATAAAAAGTTACAAGAAAATATTTCACAATATTTTTTCTGGCTCTCCTGACATAAGTGGTCTTCAGTTATTTATATGAGCAACAGTGATGTCATCATGTCACATGTGTGAGAGATCAGTTGCTGTAAAATGGGTTTTGCAACTTAAAAAAGATGAAATGTCTATGAAGCTACCATTAGTGACCATCATGGTTAGTATTACGGCAGAGAGGAGTCGAAAGCTCAAAATGTAAAAAAAACAGAGAATATTTGTTGTTCTCTATTCAGCCTTTCTATTATCTACTAAATGTCTGGGTTTCACTCACTGACTCACAGCCAAAAAAAATTATAGACATGTCTTGACAAGTCATAGAAATCAGTTTCCTTTTACACAGCTTCTGAAACAACCAAACAGTATTTGACTTGGTGATCACCAATCAGAGACGATTTTAATCGCAGGCCGATAGGTTGGCTCATCTTGTTGTTAAAGACACATCAAACTATAGAGTGCCTATAAAAACCTATTCTACACCAGGTAATATATTGGCATTGTGAAATACCTGCATTAACCAGAATTAACATTTTTTTTTTATTTTTTAACGCAGATGTTAAAAGCTTAAAATATTATTTCTTTAGGGTAAATTTTGTTGGACAAACTTCTGATTATTTATTCTGAACCCCCTTCCCCCTGCTATTTTCAGCTTACTTTTGTCAAAAGAGGCTGACAAAAAATTACAGAAAAAGGAAAGAACAACAAAACAAGTATCATTTGGTGCAATAAATTTCAGTAAGTGAGCGAAGGCGAAGTAGAAATGCTGGAGGGCAATAAAGAAGATTTTATCCAGAGTGACAGTCACATCATCAGTCCCGTCTGTGGTTTCTAAACTACTTTGGAGAAATTTCTGCATAACTATAATGTCTCACGTGCATATTTGAAAGTAGGTCGCGGTCCTCTCTGTTCCTGCCAACTTGTTTCATGTGCTTCCATCTTCAGCCTCCATCTGAAGGGACTCTTTAAGACAGAGCTTCGACTCTGCTGCAACCCATTTCCACACAGTGCCTCGTCAAATCTCTTCCTTCTCTACCCATTCTCTCCATCAGACCTCCATCACTTCTCCTTTTTCCATCTGCAGAAACATTCAGTCTCTCCTCCATCCTCTCTCCATATTTTAGCTGGTTCATCAGTTTTACTGAATGTTATTATTTTATCCCTTTTTCCTTCTCTCTCCCTCTCTCTCTCTCTCTCTCCCTTTCATTCTCTCTGTTTTCATCTTGGAGACAGGAGTGTGCATGCAGCATCATATCTAAGTCTCTGCTCTGCTTATGCGCTCTGCGCTACAATCCTTCTTCCTCTCCCCTCTGTGCTTTACCGCACTGCTCACATCTCCTCTCTCCACATCTCCTTCTCTTCCTCACTTTTTCTTTCTCTACCTGCATCTCTGTCACACCACAGGCTCTCATTTCTACTGGGCATTGCTGCACTCTGCTTTGCTGTTCGGAGAAAGGCGGTACACTCTGGGGATCTTTTCGCGCCAGGGCTGAGCACTCTCCAGCGTCGTGCAGAGGAGGATTTAGCTGCTCCTGGTGCACCAGGTTTGACTTGCCTTGGATTCCTTGGATCTGTGTGATCTGGAGAACAGTGGAGGACAGGAGGAGGAAGAGAGCGGTGAGAGGTTTATTGGCTTGGAGGAGTTGAGGCTTCAAGGTGGTGGCAGTGGCGGCTGATGGTTGCCTGTCGAGGGTCATGCCCTGGGACTTGTGCGCTATTTGGCAGTTGGAGTTGGAGATCCTGTCCCATTTTTGCCCCCCTTGTGGGGGAGAATTAAACCTGGTCCCGGGGAAAAACGCCGGGCACCAGTGGCTACAGTGTGAAGAGTGGACACCATGAACCAGCTGGACGCACCAAGACCACTTAACTGGACCATCAGGAAACTGTGCCATGCAGCCTTCCTGCCATCTGTGCGGCTGTTAAAGGTAAAAAAAAAAAAAAGGAAAAATCACAAGAGAGTGGAAATGAGCTAAAAAATAGATGCCCAGGGAGATGTGGTAAAATATGTCAGGCAGCCCTCCTGCTTTTCTGCTCTTCTCCAAAGGAAGACAGCTGTGAATATTCTTTAGTGTGAGCACTAAAGAATTTTCTTCAGTAAGGAAATTCTTTAGTGTTCACATGTGTTTAAATCTGTGAATGTACAATTGTCAATAAAAGTAGAATAGTGGGTATATTTTCAGCTGAAAATAGGAAAAAGTGGGGCAAAGCTGCAAGCGTAACAATCTCACAGGGGAGCTTAAAGGGTTGGAATTGTGGGGATGTGCAAAGAGTGGCGGACAAAAATGGAGACAGTGAAAAGCGGGAGCACAATGCTAGATAGATTCACAGAGAGAGTGGGACAAACATGAGAGAGGAGGGTGAGGAAATGTGTTAAGGAAGAAGAAAGGACATGAAAGGAAGCAAAAAGAATAAGATGTGAACTGATGCAAGAACATCACAGGATGAATTTGAAAAGTTGTACTTAAAAATCTGCAGTATGGAGACTTCAACCGCTAATATGTGAATAGAGCAATTAAAGGTATGAGAGAGATAAAAAAAAAGAAATTTGCAGGAATGTCTAAGAAGGAAAGTTACACTGGAAATTATAGACAATAGCTAGATGTAAGATTTAGATCTTTAACATCATTTTCCAGCAGAGCTGATGAAATGAATACTTCATTGCACATTAATACTAATAAGATTATGGCAGCCTTGTATAGTTTATTTGAGTTGCAAAGGTTTAGTTAGCTGACTAATTTCACACCACTTGAGCAGATCTGTATCATGGGAACCAGTGCATCCTATCATATTTGGATGTGTTTTGTCACTTCCATAAAGTCTTTATGCAGCTCACTTACAGGCATTTGTATCCTAAAACCTTTTCTTTGTGAACTCCTGTGCTTTTATTTGCCAGTTACAGGCACTCTGTAAGGATGGCTATTGTTAGAGGTTCTGAATACCTCTTCTTCACTCCCCTTTGATCTGGCTTTATCAAAGTGCCTCATAGAGCAGTGTTGCTGTGATGCTGAACAACACAACCAGAGTGCCTTGGCTCGTATGTCAGGCATTTGTATGCCGTAGTTAAATGAATATCACTGTAAAACCTTGATTGAATCAGCAGGATGTGTGGACGGGGCTGTGTGTGGATGGTAACACATGCTGCAGAGCTTAACATGAGGTTCATATTCTTTATGCATTTTACTATATCATCATCTAATTTGGTGAATAAACATCAAGAGGAATGAGCAGATGTCGTCTACAGCCATGGAAAAAGCTGGTACCAGAGCAAAATCATTAGTTTCTCTAATTTTTCATTATGGACGGTACAGTTAAAAACCGATAATCAAAAACACTGAAGGCTAAGTTACATAATCTTTTTTTCCTCACTGTTTAATATTATATCAAACCAAACATTTCCTGTTTTACGTCAAGTATGATTTTCAAAATAATTTATATTTGCTAACTGAAAGAGAGAAGGTTTTGAAGATTGGTCTTTTTATTATTTTCTTCAGTTTACATAGGCTAAGAATACTGTGCCTTTAAACTATTTGGGAAAGCCCAAATGATGATGTCATAGCTTTGTAAGCTTTTGGGTAGTTAAATGTTAACATCTTAATTGCTCTCATTTGAGTTAAATGGATGCAAACATGTGAATGTATTTTAAAACATCCCCTCAAACACATTGCTTCCTCATGTGACATCATGGAAAAACAAGACATCAGTCAAGATATCAGGAAGAGAATTGTGGATTTTCACAAGTCTGGTTAATTCTGGGGTACTATTTCCACATGCCTGAATGTTCCATATGCATTTGGTTTAACAATATACACAAGTATAACATCCAAGGAAATTTCCAGCCATCATACTGTTCATGAAGTAAATGGGTCCAGTGCCCAAGAGATGATGGTGTTTCGGTGCAAAAGGTACGTATCAACCTCAGGCCTTGTACACATGAAACCGGGTCTTTATAAAAACAAATATCTCCCCCACATCGTTTAAAAAAATAATATTTAGGTTTTTATCCACATGAACCCGCACATCTGCGCCCTGAGAGTTGTTTTAAACATGCCAAACCTATAGGGGGCAGTATTATGCAAAGCTAAAACCTATGTTAGCCAATCAGAAACCTTCAAAACACAATGACTTCCTGCAAGGAAGGAAACATGGTGCCATTGTTTGGTGTGGAGTTGGTGTAAAACAGATGACCTCTAAGCGCTCTTTCTTCTTTGCACCTCAACGTATTGGAGCAATTGGGCTTGTAAAAACAAACAGGCAAAAAGCATCTAAACTAAGGTCAAAATCAGAATCTCTCTGATTGCATTTATTTATACTACTTGGCCACTGCATGGCCAATTCAATGAAAATGGTTGCACATATGACGTCAGTCAATTACTGCATTATTTGTCGAAGACTGTGATGTGCAGGACCCTAAAACTCCCATGTACACATGCAAATACAAAAATTGAGATTTCTGAAATCTCCACTTTGGTCAGAGTTTTCATAAATAATGGTTTTTAGTGATGTAAAACGGAGTCTTCGTGTGGATGAAAGGCCAAAACGCATAAAAATTTAGTATTTTTTCCAGCTATTTGGCTACGTGTGGACTAGGCCTCAGAATAAATGCAAAACCACTTGTGAAGAGTTTGGTAGAGGCTAGTGGAAAGAGGCCATTGCTCCTGAGTGCCTGAAAGAAAGAAGCCATCACTTCAAGAGCAACATAAAAGTCAGATTATGGTTTTCAAATGCACACAGGTAAAATGTCCTCATTTTTGGGAATATCTCCTCTGGTCTGCTGAAACTAAAAGTGATATGTGTGGCGAAAGGGGGAGGATTGAAAGGCCGAGAGCACCATTCCAACTGTGAAGCACAGGAGTGGTAGCATCCTGTTGTGGGGCTTTTTGCTGCAGGAGGGACTGGTGCACTTCACAAAGAAGATTGCATCAAGAGAAAATAATTTTATGTAGAAATATTGAAGTAACATCTCAAGAGATGAGCCAGGAAGTTAAATCCTGGGCACAATGGGACTTCCAAACGACAATCCTTTTGACAATGATCCTAAGCATACTGCCAAATTAGTTACAAAGTTGCTCAAAAACAATAAAGTCAATGTTTGGTTGAGTCTACAAAAAAGCCCTGGTGGGCAGAGCTGAAAAGGTGTGTGTGAGCAAGGTGGCTTACAAACCTGACTCTGTGGACCAGGTCTGTCAGGAGGAATTCCAGGAAACTATTCTGAGAAATTTGTGGGAGGATGCCTAATGCTTTTGGGACAGACAGTTTATTACGTACTACCAAATACTAAGAAAATGTATGTAAACATCTAAATTTAAAGAATGTTAAATACATCTATCTCATTATAAAAGTAAATAGTAAATAGAAATCATCTTGGTAACCCTACACACCAAAAAAGGCTTACTGAGACAGTGAGAAAAAAAAGGTTACATGGTTTATAATCCTTGTATGAGAATATCTGATTTAATTTGTATGTTTTTGATAGAAACTTAACTTTTCGTTTATTCTCTAAACTGCTGGCAGCTATTGTGGAAATTCTAAATAGAGAAGAAAATTATAAATAGTCAAAATAACAAAAAGAATGCACAGTCAAGAGATTTCTTCTTGAACTGGTCCATGAACTAGTTCCAAAGTAGTTTACAAAAAGAATGGATTTAAAATTTATAGTATAATATTGCTGATGGATTTTAGGTAGGCCTGACTTTACCTGATGAATAATACCACAGTACACCACAGAACATTGGTCTTTAGACTGTTTAGTGTGCATGGATTTTCCCAGAGATATATCAGGCTGTCAAAGAGTAATGAACCGATACCCTGACATTATTGTTGGAAATCTCTGCCTGACAGTCACTTTCCTCCCATACTCCTCTAACCTCTTGCCTCCCACCTGCTGCCAAAGGCAGACTTACAGTGTGCGACTCTCAGAATTGTTTGCTTTCATCTCCACACAGGAAATGATGTCTCACAGATTGTGTGTACATGTTTGCGTGTTGCTTTATGCTTGGGTCAGGGCACAGGCAGTGAGTATGTGCATCTGAAATAAGGTCAGGTAGTTGACACTGCATCTTATAGAGGTCGTGTGTATAGTATTATCAGACCATGTGGTCTACTCACTGTTGTACAAATAGTGTAAAACTTAATGTTTACTCTTACAATAAATTTTAGGAGATAAAGAATAATGTCCTGTGAAAACAAATCATATCAATGTTTAGTTTGATGCTTATAATGGGTAGTTTGTTGGCCATAATAACCATCATTATATTTGGATGAAAAAGGGGGAATCTTGCAAGCCTTGGAATCATGAGGAAATTCACAATAACCCAAGGCAGACTGCCAAATTCGTTACAAAGTCATATAGTGTAAAAGGAAATTCTACCTAATTCCCTCTCATTGTTCTCACATTCAGCAAACTGAAATAATTTAGGCATTTCTAACTGACCTCAAACAAGGAAAAGTTTTGTCTGATACATTGTCAGACAGTGGAAAAAGCAACATTATTTTTACACAGTGTATATACAGTAGATATCTGGTTTCAGTTGTTGAAAATGTCATTCAAATCTGTTAATAACGTTTTTAGTTGTTTTGCAAACATACAGAAAACCAGACAGACAGACAATGTTGCCAAAAACATAACCTCCTTGGCGGCGGTTATAACCAATTTAACACTGTTGAACAAATTTAGTCTGTATACATATAGAAGGACTGTCCAATTAAACATTATGTTTTGGTATCTGAACTGTGATGAAATTGTTATTTGCTGTTGATGGGTGGGTATGCAGGTAAAACGATAAATCCTGACAAACATAACTTCTTCATGAAATAATTAGTACTGGCAGTAGTCCAGCCGAAAACCATTACAAAGTTAAGCCTTGTATTTTGTTTAAACTAAATTTAGACAGGGAAATCTTCTTTCATCCTCCCATAGCTACCTAAAACAATCTTCAAGTTGACCTCTGTCAAGTCTTTTATAATTTCATAATAGTTTTATAAGTTCATTTTCAGACTTTCAATCAGTCAAATCCGTTACAGAGCCACAAATATAGAGCTTAGTATTAAAATATCTGCTTTTGTTCTCTTTGTAAAGTAAACTATTTTCAGCCCTCTCTTTTTCTCTTTCTCTCGCTTGCATCTTTGCTTTGTGAGTTCTGTCTGATTGTCTCTCTCATCATCCTTCTGGCATCTTACTTATTTTAGTACCGTGTATCTCTTTGCCTGCTGTCTATTAACTTGAAGCATAAATAACTTTCTGTCATGTTTAAAATACACAGGGGGTGGAATCTGCTGTTAAGCTGTGAATATATTTTCAGCACAGCTAAGAATAAGTTCTTCATGTTAAAATGCACTCTGTTGCAGATCTTTGCTTTATTTTGTGCAATTTAACTTTCAGGAGAACACTACACTCATCATGTTCAGCAAAATCTTGTCTTAATAGTAAAAAATTCAGACAGCAAAAACTGTATACTAAAGTGTATTTAACAAGCAACATCCATATTTTCACCCATAGATGGCACTAAACATTTTAGTATTTAAAGTAATAATACAGTAAGGTACCTAGAAACAGCATAAAACTGCACAGAGTCAAGCTAACACATTTAAAAGTCCTTGTTTCCTTTATGTATCAGTCTTTTGCAGCTTCCAGTGTGCCATCATAAGATCAAAACTGATGCTTTCTATAAGGTGTCTACAACAAAATGTTAAAATATCATTCATGATTTAATGGTGTGGTTGGAGTAGACATCAAGGTCTTTTGTGAGTCTCTGAATTAGATTTCCTTTGAGTAAAAAAAAAAAAATCATGCAAATTAGGACAGCTGGGATTATTTAATTTCCAAGCTTTGACTGACTGATTGCATTTTGTGTTGGTTCATGACTCTAATACTTAGAAGAAAAAATGCTTTTTCTTACATTTTGTGTGTTTAATCAGGCGAAAAGCATACAGGTGCAGCTCAGTAAATTAGAATAAACTTTGCTTTATTTTAGTAATTTGTTAAAGTTAAAGGACACAGAGTGTTTTTTTAAGTGTTTATTTCTGTTAAATTTGATGACTATGACTAGTAAAAATACAAAATTTTGTTTTTTTTTTAAAACCTGGACATTACATTAGACCAATTAAAAAACAGTCTTTGTTACAGAAATTTTATGTTATGGCCAACACAATCATGGGAAGGACTGGCCTACTTGACAGATTGTTCAGCAGACAGTCACTGACTCACTCCACAAAAATGGTTAGCCACAAAAGGTGGTTGAAAAGAAGGTGACTTTAAAAAGAGGAATGTATACGAGCATATTAAAGGAAAGTTGAGTGGAAGAAAAAATATGTTAGAAAAGTGCACACTAGGAACTGGGAGAGTTTGGAAGAGATTCACAAGGCATGAAATACAGCTGAAGTCAGAGCTTCAAGACCCATCACATACAAATATTTAATTCAATAAAGTTCAATTAAATTTAATTGAAAGATACGTTTATAATCCCGAAAAGGAAATAAAATGTTGTTCTAACTCAAAGAATCCAAGTTTCTTGATTAAGTCATTGTATTTGGTGATTTCTGTGTGCAGGAAGGATCTCTTGAAGGGGTTTGTATTACATCGGATCTAAAAAAGCTTCTGACTGAAAACAAAGCGTTCTTCTTTCTTTCTGTGCCATGATGATGTGCCCTGGGGCAATTAACTTAACCCCAAGTTGCCTACTCATCTGCTTATTGGTGTATGAATGAGTGCATTTTGCGGCTGGGTGATTCTAGTGTAAGTGCTTTGAGTCGTTAGGACTAAAAAGGGGTTGAATAAATTGTGTCCATTTACCATTTTTTTGTTCGCATTTAAAAAGAGATTATTGTTCCCCAACCTTGCTACAAAGTGGTCCACCAGCTCTCTGTACTCAGCTACTTGTCATTCTTGTCAGTCCGAAAACAGCATAGTTATTTCAGTATTTCTGCAGATGACACGACTTGGAGGTGTACAGAGTGAAAAGGAATAATAATGGTACAGTTCCCTGCGGAGCTTCTGTGCTGCTGACCACCTGGTCAGACACATAACCCTTCAGTCTCACAAACTATGGTCTGTTTGGCAGGAAGACATCAAGGAGTATTTTTGTCTGCTCCCTTATTTAGGGGTCTCCACAGCAAGTCAGTAATACTTGCACACAGACTTGGCAGAGATTTGACATTGGATGCCCTTTCTGCACAATCGGGAATTAAACCACGGGTCACCCCTTATTAAAGACAAATACTTACCTCGCTACACCACTAGGTAGGTTTTCTCAGGTAGTGATCCATCCAGGGATGTTTTGAGGGAGATTTTTAACCCTTTGTAAAAATTCAGTTTCCTTAGACACAGAATTAGAGCTTACAATTACCTGTAAGCCATAATAGTAAAATTGATATATTAATAAATAAATACAATATGAGTTTCACTCAGTTTTTTTGCATTAGAAATCAGTCCTACATATCTAACATTACTCCATTCTTTTAATTTATTATTTCACAAATACTGGTTAAATCTTTTTTAAAACTAAAAAAGCAAAAAAAACAAAAAAAAAACATTTTCTCTCACATATTGTAGGTGTAAGCGAGTGTTATTTCCCCCTCTTTTTCCTCCTTTTCCCTCCACAGAAAATGTGATCATTATTGTAGGATATGTCAGAGTGTATTGTGTATGTCTCAATTATCCAGCAAATGCTGCATTCGTGTGATTTCAATTAAAACATTATCTCTCTAATGAGCCAAAACGAGAACATAAGCTGCCAATTAAAACCTAATTTCTTTATTCGTGCTCACAATAACTATATTTCCTGTCTTGCACACTTCAACACAACATCAGAAGAAGTGCATCAAGCTGTTTTATGAAAGTTTTTTGTGTTCATTGTTTTCTAAAGTTCTTTTAGATTATTTTTAGAATGAACCAGTTTGAAGAAACAAAAGGTTAGCCTGCTGTTTTGTTTTTTTTGTGCAGATGTATTTGTACTGAAATAATAAAACAAATGACTGCTCTGTCTATTTGTCCGCTGTGGAATAATGCATGAGAACTAATGCTGAAACACGCTATAAGTATAGAATAAACATAATTTGGTAAACCACCCACAGATTTTACTACAAACATTGTATAAAACACACACAACATATCCATCTGCAATCTGCTCCCACTTGCAGGTAGCCTTACTGCAGCAGTAAAGTTATCAGGTGTGAACAATGACCTTTAGCCTATTAGTTGTGATTAGAAGGGAACATATTGCAAGTGATTGGAAGTTGTTTAATTATTTATATGTACCATATGTCATGGATCCTTCTGAAACGCTTTAAGTACTGTGCAGAAAAGGTGTGACGGCGTTGTTCAGGAAATGTATTCTGTGCATTTATGGATGCACTGACTTGGTTGCATGTGCATGATAAGAATAGTGTTTGCGTTTTGCTTCTTTTGAGCATTTGTGAAGCTATTTGCTACTTCATGTTTCTCTCAAGCTCGGATGCAACAAGAGAAGAAAAACTAACCTTTGAAGTACTCCACCACCACACTATTTATTCAAAATATTGTAAACACAGCAATATTTTTACTGGCAAAAATTTCCATTAAGTCATTCTAGTGTGAACATTAAAGTGCAAATTCATGCAAAAGAAAAATACACCACTACTTTTTTTCTATAGAGTTAGATGAAAGGAGTGGTACTAATACTGAAATTCAGGATGGAAAAAAGGCTAGCAGCATATTTACTGAAATTTAAGGTGGGAAACTGTTAAAGTGCCATGTTTATTTTTTATTACTTTGTTTGATTATAACACATTTAGATTTATTAAATCAATAGATCCCATTCAAAAACCTCGTACTTAAAATAATCAGAAGATCACTATCATGGGTGAATCTGTTTTTTTTCAGACTTCTAAATCTGTTTAGAGCCAAAGGGCCAATAAAACATCAACAAATTCACCTAAAACTCTTCCTCATTCTGAACCTAAGCACCTTTTTCTGTATGCTAACCTAAATTTGAATAAACTGAACTAAATAATTTAAAGGTGTAGACAACATTAGTTACTGACATCTTGTGGCCAAGTTGGGAATAGCAACTAGAACACAGCATTGCCATATCTTGGTGTGACACGTCAAGTAAAAGAGAAACGTGCGATTAAACAGATCTATGGAAACGGCTTATGCCACCTCTTATTTATTGATATTTACCATTGAAAATAAAAGTTTAGTGATTCATTGAAACATACTATTTATACCACACTATAGGGCATTACATTGTTAGTGGTATATGTCTTTGGCATAAATTTGTGAAAGTAAGTAAAGATGTAGGTGCAGCTGGTAGGCGTTTTTGGAAGTTACGTTGTTGAAACTATAAGTCTCAGTCTGATACTTATATTTAATTCAGTGTGCAACAAAACAACAGTACGTTTCATGAGAGTCACATGGTCTACATCTGTATTGTGATTGTTTAGCACTAACCAATGACATAATGGATGATCACTTGGTTTGCAAGGTATAGCTGACTTGAAATATACAGCTAGAGTACAAGCAAAACATGCAGCTGCAGCAAACAGACTACATGATGTATTCAACATAACAAATTAATTAGTTTATATTACAGATTTATGAAATAAGAGGTTGGATTACACTTATATAGTTACAGAACAGCAACAGTATCTACAGTTGGTAAATTAGGCAACTTTGACCTATTTTAATCCAGCTAGCCCAATAAAACCAGACCCTTAGCATAAAACAACAGCAAAGCTGCAACACTGCAACATGTAATCACACATAACCTGACAAAAAAAGAAGTGCTCCTACCATAAAACCTTTAGAGCAGCTATGTACCTTACCAGCAGAAAGGCACGGACTGATAATTTAATCTGAAACTATATTCTGGAGAATATTTAAGTGGGGGGAAAAATAATGTTCTTTACTATTATATATCTATATCTACAGGGGTTAGACAATGAAACTGAAACACCTGTCATTTTAGTGTGGGAGGTTTCATGGCTAAATTGGACCAGCCTGGTAGCCAGTCTTCATTGATTGCACATTGCACCAGTAAGAGCAGAGTGTGAAGGTTCAATTAGCAGGGTAAGAGCACAGTTTTGCTCAAAATATTGAAATGCACACAACATTATGGGTGACATACCAGAGTTCAAAAGAGGACAAATTGTTGGTGCACATCTTGCTGGCGCATCTGTGACCAAGACAGCAAGTCTTTGTGATGTATCAAGCGCCACGGTATCCAGGGTAATGTCAGCATACCACCAAGAAGGACGAACCACATCCAACAGGATTAACTGTGGACGCAAGAGGAAGCTGTCTGAAAGGGATGTTCGGGGGCTAACCCGGATTGTATCCAAAAAAAAAATAAAACCACGGCTGCCAAATCACGGCAGAATTACATGTGCACCTCAACTCTCCTGTTTCCACCAGAACTGTCCGTTGGGAGCTCCACAGGGTCAATATACACGGCTGGGCTGCTATAGCCAAACCTTCGGTCACTCATGCCAATGCCATACGTCGCTTTCAATGGTGCAAGGAGCGCAAATATTGGGCTGTGGACAATGTGAAACATGTCTTGTTCTCTGATGAGTCCACCTTTACTGTTTTCCCCACATCCGGGAGAGTTACGGTGTGGAGAAGCCCCAAAGAAGCGTACCACCCAGACTGTTGCATGCCCAGAGTGAAGCATGGGGGTGGATCAGTGATGGTTTGGGCTGCCATATCATGGCATTCCCTTGGCCCAATACTTGTGCTAGATGGGCGTGTCACTGCCAAGGACTACCGAACCATTCTTGAGGACCATGTGCATCCAGTGGTTCAAACATTGTATCCTGAAGGCGGTGCCGTGTATCAGGATGACAATGCACCAATACACACAGCAAGACTGGTGAAAGATGGGTTTGATGAACATGAAAGTGAAGTTGAACATCTCCCATGGCCTGCATAGTCACCAGATCTAAATATTATTGAGCCAGTTTGGGGTGTTTTGGAGGAGCGAGTCAGGAAACGTTTTCCTCCACCAGCATCACGTAGTGACCTGGCCACTATCCTGCAAGAAGAATGGCTTAAAATCCCTCTGACCACTGTGCAGGACTTGTATATGTCATTCCCAAGATGAATTGACGCTGTATTGGCCGCAAAAGGAGGCCCTACACCATACTAATAAATTATTGTGGTCTAAAACCAGGTGTTTCAGTTTCATTGTCCAACCCCTGTATATCAATATCTATATCGATATAGATATGTGAAATATATAGATATGAAACCTTAAACTAATACTTCATCCCTAATTTTTAGCCAATATTTATTGGTCGAGGGACAAACATAAAAGTTTATGGTTGTAACATTAAAGTATGTTTAGCCAAGAAAAATCCTGGAAACCTTTCAACAGTGTGATCATACCTCAGTGGAAGGGTTTTCCCACAGCACAAAATTACAACATCCCTTATCATGAATATATAAAATGTAGGGGTAGGACTTTGTGGTAGAGGGAAGATGTGAAACAGGATTCCCCTCTGAAAGATGAAGCTTGGTTCCCAAAATTTATGCCCATATCTCATCTTAGGTCCTTGGTTATTTACTAACTAAAACCTCTCGTAATGTGTATTTTCTTCATGTTTTATTTCCTTCTTAACATATACTTTAATGATGCTTGACTCTCATTTCCCACAAATTTGCTTAAGAAAACGATTAGACAAGTTCTGTTCTTTGACATGGAATAGTTGTCAAACTGCCTGCTTCTGCAGACTTAATCATGGGGATGTAGACACTACAATACTGAATTTTCATACATGTATCAGATTCCCATGAAGATAATTGCAGTCATTAAAAAGCTTATAAAAAGATCAATGATGAATCAATACAAAAAATCCATTAACTCCACATTACATATAATACTTAAAGTTGTTAAAATTATGAAAAGAAAGGCAGATGTGCAAGAGTAGGATGTGATAATTATTGAAATCTTGAGCATAAATTAGAGGCTCTCCAATCTCCAGTCACATTGTTTCTGATGCATTTGTAATCAATCAAGACGTTATTCATATTCATAAAGTCACCAAATTTGGACCTGCACCACAGTGCAGGAAACTGCAGGCAGATTAGCCAAAGTTTAAAAATCAACACCATGGACAGAGACAGAATCACATTTTAATGATGCCTTCTTGCCAAATTATCGTTGCACACAGGAGAATACAGATTTATCGGTTGTTGTCTAAATGTTTTTCTCTCTCTGTGTTCTTGAGAGAGACATAAAAATATAAACAATTTTCAGTTTTGCCCTTATAGTTTCACCATATTTCCATTGCAACCTCAGGCAAACTTGGAGTAAAAGGGCAGACATGGCTGCATCTGAATGACTAAGCAAGTGGTTAACTGTGAATAATTGATGCGGTCTTGGTTATTGTAATGTAGGTCTCTTTCTATGTTTATGAAGACTGAGTGATGACCTCTTCTGATTCCAGCCATTTTAAAAAAAGCGGGAGTTGCTGGTTTAATGTGGAGCCATTTACACAAACTCCCTCTTGATCCAGTTTTACTCATACAGAATAATTCTTCCCACCCACTCTTCCTGCTCTCTTTAATGGAGATACCATTTATCAAATAGAGGAAAACAAACTGAAAGGATTGACTGTTGTTTCCACTCTGCTGTTTGCTGATTTATTTATTTTTTCTTCTTAGTGCTGAATGAGATGAAATGGTTGGAACTGTTTTGGAGTGAAATATGCTGCATAATCAGTTGCAGTAGTTTGACCCTCTTGAAATGGAAAGCATCTGATAAAATAGAAACAGATTTAATTTATTTCTCTTGTTTCATCGATCTGCACATGGGTTAGATATTTTTAGAGTCAATAAATGTTAGTTTTGAGATTTGTAAAAAAATATATATACATATATTATTTAATGAAATGTTACAAAACATAAAGTTTGAAACAGCACACTGACAGCCAAATGAAGTAGGAATACAGGGTTTTTTAGTGTATGAAAAGTGTTGAAAGAGAATGTAAAACATTATGACATGGGTAGACTTTCATCATGGTTCTTTGATCAGAGAAAGCAGTTTGACAGGGTTTTCTCTCTTGCTGTCTGTCCTGGCTTCATTTGGGGCATCAATGTCTTTATCTGTCAATGTTTCCTCTTTATTTCTCCATTGAACACCATCAGTGTCACTCAAAAGCCAAAACAGGACAGAAGCTACAGCTAATTCCTTTTGCTCTGCTGTTCCACCTAATTAAAAAAATAAACATAATGGCTGTATATCTGCATTATATGTTGGTATGGTCATAAGGTAAGATAATACCTTCTGAAAACATAGGTAGTAAGATAGGTAGTTGAAACTAAAATATAAATGCAGAGGGTTAATGATGAAAAAAGCCAACTACTTTGACTTGCAGAAATATTCATACCCCTTGAACGTTTTTACATTTTTTTCATAAGTGATAGACCAGTTCACAATAAGGAAGTGGAAAAGTGAGCAGAAATATGAAAAGTGTGCTGCTTAGTTTTATTCTGAGTGTATGTTCAGAGTCTCCGTCCTGCTGGAAAGTAAACTTCTACTCTAGTCATAAGTCATTTGCAACTTGTATGAGGTTTTCTTCCAGGATTGTCCAGTATTTTGCTTCATCCGTCTTCTCATCAACTCTGATCAGCTTTCTTGTCTCTGTCGAACAAAAGCATACCCTCAGCATGATACTGCTGCCACCATGTTTAAACCTGGGAATGGTGTGTTCTGTATGATGCGCATGGTTGATTTTCCACAACATATAATCTTGTGCCTTTAGACCACAAAGTTAGATTTTGGTTTCTTCTGACCCCAGCACCTTCTTCCACATGGCTTTCTTTCAACAGTGGCTTTCTTCTTGAAACTCTTCCATAAAGTGCAGATATGTGAAATGCACAACAAAAAGTTTTTTTGTCAACATTCTCCCAACTGAGCTGTTCCCACATTTACCATGGGCTTATTGACTGCTACTCTGATCAATGCCCTTCTTGAATGGCCTGTCAGTTTAGGTTGACAGTCATGTCTTGGTAGGCTTGCAGTTGTGCGATGGTCTTTTCATTTTCATATGATGGATTACACAAGGCATTGTTGAATTTTTAAAGCTTAAGATATTATTATTTTTTTATATAACCCTGGTTTAAACGTCTCCACACCCTCATCACTAACCTGTCGCGCATGTTCCTTGATCTTCATGATGCTGTTTTTCCCCACTAATTTTCCCATACAAAACCTCTGATGCCTTCACGAATCAGCTGTAAAACCAGCTGATTGTAAACACACATGAGTAAATACATGAGTTATCATCAGTTAATTTTTATCATCAGTTAATTTACAGTGTTACACTTTTAAAATTTGATCAGGTTACAGTAAGCTGACAGATACATGGATTTAGCATCATCCTGTACAGAGTTGCTATGCTTAGATAAATACTTTATCTATTTGCTTCCACACTAAGAACAGAACGTGAATCATGATGCTGCATTCATGTAAATGTCTCTAAAGGATGAACCCAAGGAGAAAGGTAGCTTCTGGTAAAAAACAAAAACAAAAACAAAAAAACTATTGGATTATTTCTTGACAGTAGCAACAAGACTCCAGGGTGTGCCTCCAGCTTTTAGCTAATAAAATGTTACAGTTGGTGAATCACTGCAAAATATTTTTATATTTTATCTTCATGTTAAGCAAATGAATGGAATAAGGTTTTTCCTGCTGCCTTCAGCTGGTGTGTGAGTACTGGTGGTTGTTTAACATGATTCAAAATATTCAACTGTTCTCTTCACATATGTCTACTCCCAGAAAATCAACAGATGAATTTGCCCCCAAAGAAATATACAGACACATATCCACATTTACCTTATTATTGTATTTGTTTTGAATGATATTTTTAGCCCTTTAAAAAATGAATTCAAATCAAGGCATAGAAATATTTGATTTGTTTAAGTGTCACACCTTAACAGGGTTTTTTCTTGTTTAATTTTCACTTTGTGCCGTATTAAGAGAAATTTCCCTCTAAGAAGGTGTCTGAAAAATGTTTCTTAAAAAAATCTAAGTCTTTCACTACTATCCATTGTTTCTCTGTACCAATTTGCTATTTTCGGCATGTATTTTTTTTCTGTTTCTAAATCCTGTAGCACGTTTTTTTTTTTTTCTGAGACTCAAACTGTGAATCTTTGTCAGTGTTTGTGATCTCACTCGAAACATCAGCTGTGAGTCGTAGCTTCTTAAATCAGGCCCTAGCAGCATTAGTTCCCTTTGAACTGCTTCTTTAGCGTGTTTCACTGCGCTGTCATTTGTGAATCAACTCAGTACGCAATGAAACCCCCGAAACAAAAATACAAAAAAGAGTCTGTAACACTAAGGGACGGATTCATGGAACAGTGCAATTAAATTTTTTCCAACTTCAAACATTTTGCAGCTGTTTTTAATGTGCTTGTTTGATATTTTTTGTGCACAGGATTCACAAAGTAGTCCAGCAGATGGTAGCAGTTTGTAAATGCACACAAATGCAGTGAAGTGACCGATTTTTTATACTATTCTGATGATCATCTATCTATCTATCTATCTATCTATCTATCTATCTATCTATCTATCTATCTATCTATCTATCTATCTATCTATCTATCTATCTATCTATCTATCTATCTATCTATCTATCTATCTATCTATCTATCTATCTATCTATCTATCTATCTATCTATCTATCTATCTATCTAGTGGTTAAAATCAGCATCAGCATGCCAAGAGAATGCAAATTGACATCTTTATGTACTGTTGGATTATTTGCATTTCAGCCTTTATTTCTGTGTTTCTGCCTTTTTTTCCTCCTCATACTTCGCTCAACCTCTCACCATTTATCACTTTAACCTTTATCCCCTTCAAAGGGGAAGAGCAGCTCTAAATCTCATATTGTAGCTATGGGACAGCTCCCAGAGGAGTTCTAGCTGCTGCAGTTTGTGAATGTGTGTGCCTGTGTGTACAGTCATAAAATGTAGTGTACATGTGTGCGTACCATATAATCTAAGTGTACCTCTGTGCTAGTATGAAATTGTTCCCAGAGCAAGGCTTGGAAGATCCTACCATCTGTTGGAAATGCACAGGATGGAACTGGATCTGAAGGGAAGGATTAATGTGGAGGTGTTAAAGAAAACCCATCAGATTTATCACAAAATAAATGAGATGGGGTGTGCTTTTCCATTTGCAAATTTGTGGTTGGGTGCAAGTGGCAATGTGAGAGTAAGTCATTTTGGACAACGTTTTTTGTGTGTTTGTGAGAGAGAGAGAGACAGAGAGAGAGAGAGAGAGAGAGAAACTGAGAGGTTACAAGGAAATGAGTGAAATATGTGAATGTGTGTGTATGAGTGTAAATTGGATAGCAAAACATTGAAAATGAAAGTTAACAGCATGGCCACACAGTGGCTATTTTTGTCCCTTCTTCCATCTCTCAGTCTGTCTCACGCTCCTCTAACCCCCTCCAACGCTCCATTCATTCCTCCCTCCTTTACTCCTACTGTCATGTCTCTTCTCTCTCTTCCTGTCTGATTTCCTGACGTACATTTGACCATATCACCCCCGTCAAACCAGTTCTCACTCTCGATGTCCCACATTTTGAGGACCAGTCATCTTGAGCCCTGCTAGCCTTAAGGGACGACTGTCACTTGACATCTTAAAAACTGTTATATAAATGGTTGACTATAGCAGTTTTTACAAAACGCAGTCTAAAATTATCTCTGCAATCTTCTGAAACACAGAGTTTTTATGTCTTGCAAAATAAGGCAACCACGAAAGAGATTCTCAGTTTTTAATTTCTGACAGAAAGCAAAACCAACAGGCCTTGTTATAGAGAATTTTGTTCTGAAAGCAAGGTTTCAGAATACACATTGCATTCCAGTTTAATCAGGATGTCCTTGCTGACCCTGAACACCACCAAAAGCATCAATAATTTTCATGTGAACATCAAAACACACAACAATGGAGGAAGGTAGCCTGGTCTGATGAATCACAGTTTCTATTCCACATAGATAGTTGGGTACTTGTGTGTCACCTTGGGAGCATGTGGGACCAAAATGCAATGTGCAAGGAAGACAAGCCAGCAGAGGCACATTGATGCTTTGGGCAATGTTTTGCTGTGGAACCTAGGGTCCTAAAATCTACGTGGATACAACATTGACATGTATCACCTACCTTAACATTGTTGCAGACCATGTGCATTCTTTTAATGAAAGGATAATCTTGGGTGGCTGTGGCCTCTTTCAGCAGTCATGAAACAAAAAATGTTATGAAACTAATTGAAATGTGGGATGTATTGGACAAACAGTTCTGATCCATGAAGACCCCAACTCTCAACTTATAGGACTTAAATAATCTGATGTTAACATCTTAGTGGCAGAGATCACTGTGCACCTTTAGGGGTCTCATGGACTGCATGCCTTAATTGATCAGGGCTGTTTTGGCAGTAAAAGGGAGACCAAAACACTAATAGGCAGATGGTCATAATGTTATGCCTGATTAGTACATAAAAGAGCATACAAAATGATAGTGGAAAACAAGGTAAATAGCAAGAAGAGAGAAGAGAGAATGACCATGCAGAGAAAGCGGGCAGAGCAGGCTGTTTAATGATGTGTGTGCCGCATGTTGTTTTCGATTGTCAGCAGGTGTTGTACTACAGAACATGAGCCCTGGTCTCGCCACCACATGCAGCCTGATATACTGTAGCCTCAAACGGGCTTCCCCACAACAGTGAAAAGCACATTGGCATAGGGCCACCAAGACATATTGAGATGCAGATCACTGAAGGGCAAACATGAATGGGAATTACTTGCTCTTCTTCTCCTTTTTGGCTCATAATAGATTAAATCTCTCACAGAGACTGGCTCAGCTGTGGTTAAATGCGTTCACTTTAAAGAAATACCTCCAAATATGAATAGTTGCAAGGATTGACTTTAAAGGTAATTTTTGTTACAAATAGGCTGGTTGCGGAATAATTAATATGCTAATCAATGTCAAGTGAGTTGCTGCAGATTTGATGAGATTTGATCAGACACAAACTTTATTTGATACTTACAATTCAGTTGCAGTTGTAAAAATGATGCAATCCTTAAATATATTCAAATTATACATTAAATTCTATGACAGTTTATTATCTGCTGCCTAATTTCATGCAGCCCAGATCAAAAGCTGATTAACCATAGAAAACAACAGACTTTAATGATAATCTTTATATTTCTGGTCCACAGTACAGGACATGTATCAAGAAAGAGTGAGATGTTTTTCTGCCATTCCAAGAATCCTTAAAGATACAGACCTTGAATACAGTAAATATTTCACTTGTTCACAGCTGTTAATGCATCTGTGTTGTATGATTCTTTTTGAGGATTAAAAAAGTATATCCATGTACACATTTCTACAGACTAAACAAGGTTCAGTAACTGGTATGATGGAATTGCATGATTTTAAAATGTTACAGTTTCAACACCGCTCAACATTTTGATCATGCCACTCTTACAGTTTTAAATCCTTTTATGGAGATTCCAGAGAATGTGAGACAATTCTGGTCCTGAAAATAACAATCAGTTATGGTGCTGAAATCAATAAACTGCTACCTGTGACTCTTATTAAGCAAACACTTGCCGTTTTTAGATTTTTAGATGTTCTACACATGTGTTAACACCTCACAAAAACCTAAAAAGTCCCAATATGAAATAGGCTGTCTAAATTGATCCACCAGTAGTCACAAACCTGTTATGACCACAGGTAGGTGTGTCATTGTCTATAGGTCCAGATTGAGCAGAGGCCTTGAATGATCCATCCAATCTGAGAAATACATTGGTCAGCCGAATTTGTTATAGACAATTACATATTCAAGATGATAGGCACAACAACTTTGAATGCATCTGAACAGACTGCAAAAGGACCCGGACACAGAACTCAGCTGAGTTGTAGGCTAGGCTCCTTTGATTCCTCAGTCCAAAGCACACACGGCCCGTGACCATACCGGATCAACTTGTATGATGTGAATGATCCTTAAAGAGTGGTTTAAGTTTGAGTGTTTATTTTAGTCTGAAAGGGTTTATCAAATAATGCAGCACTGCCTATCTCTCCCACCTGTGGCTGGACATTGCAGGTCAGCTGGCAGAAAGAAGGCTACAGCACTTTTGCTTTATGTAACAAATGACAAATAAGGTTCTTCTAAAGCATTTCCACAAAAAAACACCAACAACTTTAATCATCTAAGACATCTACTTAAATCCTAAATCTAATTTAAGCTCAGAGTTTTAAACCTACTTATTAACACGTCTCTCAACATGACCAGAAATGTGAAATGTTCTGCTTAATAAGCACCTGAAAACCAATAGCAAGCTTAATGGGTGTTTATTCTATATTTTCAAAAAAGTCTTTATATCTAAATAACAGAAAAAAAATGTTATAACATTATTATAACTGAAATAATAATATGTTACATTGTTTTAGTTGTAGTATGCAGTTGTAGTAGGAATTGTTTTAAGCTTTAAATAAAAGCAATTACAATATGTCATGTATTTTGTTCTAAATTAAGCATGAAATCTAATCACTCAAGGTAAACATTCGTAAGAACCCTATGACATCCTATGCCCACTGCAGACCTATATGAGATCAAAATATTTTGTAGTTAAGTCACAACAAAAGCAGACACTGTATAGTTGATTGCAAATGGGTTGAAACAAAACAACAGCAACTGAAAGTGTTATTCTTTCTTCCCTTCTGGTATTTCACAAATATTTTTGTGAAATACCAGAGAGTATATGCTTCCTCTTAAAGTGTTTGTGACAAGATGTTGGCAATAGTTAAAATATTCAATATAAATGTATCTTATTTCATTTAGTTGGTTCTGTTGAAATTGAACGCTAAATACAAAAATATTTCAATGTGAATTCAAATTTAGCACTGTGTTGCAATAACAATATCCTGTGATGCACCTCTTTTTAGGATATGTTGTGGGAGGCTGTTCTTTGTGTTGTCAATGTTAACAAGCTGTTTCTCTTCTATATTATAATTTTTTTGGTATACATTGAGGAAATGCTGAAACGTTGCTTGGCGACGAGGTGCTCTAATTAGCCTAACAAGTCATCGTCGGTTCTTGAATGATATGGTTTAAATAAACAGGATTGCAATCCTTAATTGGAACTAGCTTTCCCATCTTCATCACTTGACCTAGCTTCCTTGTTTGCTAGCTTCTTCCTCATATCAATAAATCGGTCAAATGTTTGCTGAAATCGCTTTCAACTTCCATTGCTTGAGTGTACTCTGCCGTATTTGTTTACATCTTTGCTTACTCTCATTATGTCACAACATGGCACAGACATTTGACCCAGTAACGACAAATGAAAATCACAATTGTCTGCATTAAGATAAAATTTCTAGTAGTGTGCTATACATGCATTATTTAATTTTTTTGTGTGTACACAGAATAAAAGCACTGCAGTTCTTCTTTCTAATGATGTATTTTTGATAAATTGTGTCACAGACCCTTTAAGGGCACCTTTAGTGTTTGTCTCTTAACAAACATATTGTTTCAGTTTATGTCTGATATCTTGTTTGGAAGCAATTATGGCATTCTTTTTCGGAATGAGTGGAGATTACACATGCAGGTGTGAGAGCATGCTGAAGTGTCCGGTGTTTCTCTGCAGTGGAACAGCCAGACAAAGAAAGCCTCGATCACAGAGAGGCTATAAATGTGAATAGCTCTTTGTGAAAAAACCGCACAGTCCATAAATGTGGAGCAGAGACCCAAGGACAAACACACTTGGATCATTTCATGGTCGGATGCCGGCTCATGAGTGCAAATGGTATTGTAAAAGACACATCTGCAGAGATTTGTGCATGTAAAAAAGTTCATGTCAGGTTTGGCGCAGGGGTAGAGTGAGCGATCCATGTATGTAGGTCTTAGTCGCCGACACGGTTGTAATGGGTTTGAGTCCCAGCCTGTTGACGTTTGCCGCATGTCTTCCCCCTCTTTCCTCCTCATTTTCTGTTGGCTTACTTTCTGAAAAAATCAGAAAATGGAGGCGACTAGTGCCGCAAAACAAAATATATATGTGGTAAACGACATGTCAATCTGAAATTGTTTGCAAGCATCCACATGCTTAGATGTGCTCCCAGTATTTCAAATTCAGTCTGATATTTGCATGTTTGTATGGAAGCATTTTGCCCCCGAATAGATTGATGGAATGGGGCAGGATAGTGAAGTGGGAACAGAGGAAAGAAAAGCAATTAAAGTGGCAGTCAATTGGTGGTGGCGCAGCAGAGCATCTCATGCAGCAAGGCCCTGGTTTAATTATGCTTACCTCTATAATGACATACCAGATGAGCCAGGAACATGTGGTGAGGTTTCTCTGGGATCTGAACGTGGATGAGAAGGATGGATACAATAGCCACTTGTCAGATTGAATTAAGTAAACACAATACTTAGCTGAAATGTTTGAGTTAAATGTGAATCTTCACAGTTTTAACCAGAAGTTATGTGCTGTTCTTAGAGCTGAGTCTAGATGAAGTCAATCAAGTAATGGAATAATAACATTTTAACTCTTTGTTCCTGCACTTGCTGCAGTGCAAACATGGCTTATTGAGGAGGAAACGTGTAATACAAAATGCTTTTTATTACTCTTTTGCATTAAACCGAATTTTTACTACACGTGTATGTAATTTGCCATTATCTTCAGTGAATTTCTTTAAACTCCTTTATTTTTGGTTATGTAATAAAACCATTGGATAGGTGGTGATGTCATGGAAAATCATAAACTACTGTCACACATTTTCTTATTCTTTCACCACATTTTATTAAATAATAATCCTGTCTGTTAAGTGTTAAGCTGGTGAATACCAGCCCAATAAGGTGTTGGTATTTGGACAATAGTGAACGGGTGAGCCAAGCTCTGAAATTACTGAACAGCAAAATTCTGCACACACAATGGAATGCATTCACAGTTTCTTAAAATACAATAATTTATTAAGAAAAATAAGTCAACTCAAAGTCAAACATATTTCCATCAACACACTCTTCCAATCCAATTAAAACTACCAAGGAAAATAAAAGAATAAGGGAGAGCAACTATATACAATTTGAACAAGTGAATCAAAGATGGTTGAAATCATGACCAAAAGAGTGATGCAACATTACCATGCAATGTTATTTATGTTTGAGAACCAAGGATTATCTTAAGGAATCTGGAAATGAAGTTAAGTTAGTCTTTGAAGTAACTTAGGCAATAATTGGTATACCTTCAAACAACCATTCACAATGCAAGATCATATTAAAACATTATTTTAATAAAATAATATTTTAAAGAATGATTTGCTGAATAAAAACAACCTTCTGGTTGACTAATTATCAATGGTGTTTAATTAGCTTTCTTTATTTAGTACAATAATCAGTCAGTCATTTTCTACCGCTTATTTCATAGTGGGTCGTGGGGGAGCTGGTGCCTATCTCCAGCAGTCTATGGGCGAGAGGCGGGGTCCACCTAGTACAATAATATTTAAGGAAATATTACTTTGAATGTTTTGAATGTTTAAATAGCTATTACATTTAGTAAAAAGATATTTAGGGAAATATTATTTTTCCAGATTGAAAACTGACAAGCCTATAGCTTTTTACCATTCCTTTGAAATCAAACATGTATCTTTAAAATACCATAAATGAAAGGACTAAATACATACATGTTGACGACGCATTATGGCCGATCTGTTTTTATAAACCACCCTTTGAATAAATTTTGTTTTAACTTTAAAAACACAACACAGAACACATAATTAGCTGAGCATCTAGTCTACTAGCACTTGGCAGAGTTTTTTCAACACAAACACAAAAAAAAAACATCATGACACGAAAATTATTTAGATTATTTCATTCTAAACTAATCTTCTCTGCCCAAACACCACCTCTTACTTGAACCGCGCTGAGGAAAATTTTTCCAGGCGACGAGTTGAGGGAAGTGGAGCTGTCCCGGTAATCCACATATGGGCATTAAAAGGACTTGCAGCTAAGGGGTTGGCTGGTTAGCCTGACTGGCCAAACTGTACGACAAAGGCATGTTGCGGCAACTTCACTGGGGGTAGCTCCTGCTACCTGGACATGCACGCAGGAAGGCGTGCGATGCTGTGGTCCTGATGCCTTGTTCTCCAGGCTGTGTGGGAAAATCCGCTTGGGTTAGGGATGCTTTTGGAGACCTTGGAAGAAAAGCCCAACCACGCTTGTCTTATTACACCCTTCTTATGAATAAATGCTGGTTACTAGAAACGGCAAAATCATTACTTAACTTTGTTGCATATGATCGGCATGATCGTAGTCCTATTTGGATCCAAGGATTTTTCAAAGTAGAAGCCTTACTTGCCCGTGAGTTTCAAGGCCTTTAGCTCACGCGTGCTCTCCCTCAATTGGCCACTGTCCACAGCTGAAATAAGACCGAGCAGAGGGGGGAACGTGCCCTTGGTTCAGCTGGGATCAAGCGTCTGCTCAGACTGGCGCACAGGTCAAGTGTGTGGAGCTGAGGTTTCATTGCTGTCTTCTTCATGCAGTGGGGAAAACCCACTTCGTCGACAATTTCAGGGAACACGTCTCTTCTTGGGGAATCTATAAGTCTTTCAGATTTGTCTTTTCTGCAGCTCAGGTAGCCAGGTTCAGGTTGGAGTCTTATTTTCAGCCAGGGTACAATCACTGGATCCACAAACAGCAGACCCTACATTACTTTGGATACAAGGCTTCTTTGAAGATGCAATCTTTTACTTGGCCAGCGAGATCAAGAGGTTCACTTGCATGTTCTCCCCAATGCAATCTCAACAGGGTTGCAACCAAAGAGACAGAACATGCTGCTTTGCAAAGTTTGGTAGCTCCATGATGTCATGGGGATTCCAGCTGTGACTCCCTGTTCCTGAGAGCTGTGTATGAAAATGGGTTAATATTGTGCACTCTGGGATTCAGAGTTTTACCAGTCTGTTTTGTTCTTTGTGTGCAGCTCAGTCCTTTTCGTTCCTGCCATAGCTGGGCTCATCACTGCCGTCGCCATGCTTGAGAGTTGATCTCAAACACACGTCTAATTTTTTTGGAATAGATAACATTCTGGAATGACACTGACCTCAACCCTATTGGAAACATGAAACCAACATATTTAAATAAAAATTTTTGATGAGAACAGTGGTCACATATTATGTCATTATGTCAGGAGCTTGTTGGTAGCAATAACATTTCTGTAGTCTTCAGTTTTCTAATCTTCCAATTTATGCATTAGAGAAAATCCATAAATTGTTTAAAAGTTTAATGACGAGCTCAGAATAATGACATTCCTGCCGTCATAATAGCTGCAGACAAAGCCTGCTCTGTTTCTTGCCCCCCAAGTGCTCCAGACCTCTTCATATCCATTTGTTCATATCCTAGCATTTGTCTTGTAGTGTCATGCCTGCTGGCTAACACCCTGACAGGAACTGTAAGGAAAACAAAACAAAAGAAAAAACAGAAAGGAATGCCTACATAAAACCCTAATGGGTTGTTTCAGCAAATGAAAAAGAAGGGGGGAAATCCTGTCATCTGTGTTGCAGAGAAACAGGAACATGAAAACCTCAAGGTTGTAATGAACGACTTGGAAAAGAAGATAAGATAGAAAAGTGAAATAAGTTAGCAGTTCCAGAGTAAATGAGAGAAAACCAGGAAGTGATCAAAAACAACATGATTTGTAACGCAGCATAATGTAGTAAGTAAGAGACTGAAAAAATTATTGTGTGAAAGAAACAGGCTGCTAAAAGAGAGAGAAAAAGACAGAGGTTTCCCTCACCCTGGTCCTTAGCCAGTTTTTTTCCTTATCAGCCTGGTCCAGACGTGGTGAAAAAAAACATGCTTGCACTTTCAGGCTATGTGCCTAGAAAGAGCCACTAACTCTGTCCTATGTGTTCAGAGGTCGACTCACAGTGCCAATGGTTCTTCATCTCTGAAACCACAACGATTTGTTCACAAAGCTCTTGTAGATGGATGCCTTATCATTTAAAAGTTCCTTTCAGTCACATTAATTTTATGCATTTATCAAAGTTTGTAGATGAGACATTTACAAATCTAAAAATATGCATGGTGTAATAGTTTGATCACTGATGCAGGGTAATGTTTCTTTAAATCTGATTTAAAATAAACTGGGGAAACTGGGTATTTGTTCTGATACTAACATGCCTTATCAGGTTTTTAGAAATGAGTATATATAAATGCACCAGTCCGTCATGATACAGAACCCAGCTGCACTAACGTACAGCCTTTGGTAATATAAAAGGGAAGCTGCAGAGTGTGCTGTCTAAATGCACACATCACTTAGTGCCACTACATTTATCACAGAGCTTGCTTAGTAAAATGTAATCTGCAGTGAAATGACCCAGCTTACCTTATGTGCATTCATAAACATGTCAGATGTGTTTTTGACTTAGATCACATCTGAGAACTTCCTACTGTGTGTACATTACCTTTTTGAAGAAGATGAAGGACTTTCTGAAAGTATGCCTTTCACAAATGGCTGATAATGTAGTTGATTGGTCTTCTGAAGCCATTTACTTAGAAACAACCGTGAAATTGAGCCTAAAGGCTTTTCAAAACCATTATGTATGTAAAATTGAACATTGTGTGAGGTAAAAGAAAGCACATTGTCATTTATGCAGGTGCATGCCTGGGTCTGTGAGTGCAGTTTCTTTTACCTCTCAAGGGAAATTAAGTTGACATTAAGTTGAGATGAGATTCTCCATTTGCAACTTGCAAACAAACTAAATTCCAAAGTGATAACTCTCAAATGAGCAGCATTTTGATCTACTGCCGATTAAAATGTAGTTTGTTTTACCCATAAGAAAGTGGCTGTAGTTGCATACTATTCAGTACTAGGGGTATTTGTTGGTTTATTCTATTTGTTGTAGATAAACCTGCCTGTCGAATTATCCTCAGCCATGCTACTGCCTCCTCTCAACAAGCTGAATGAAGCAAACTATCTTTATTTCAAAAAAGAGTAGTTAAATTTTTCTTTTTTTTTGGAATTGTTTTTCTCTACTTAATGTATGAGCAGTCATTATCTTACCTTCTAACAGACATCATCCCAATGATCTGTTTAGCAAATCTCGTGGATGAGTCAAGAAAATCACTAGACAGAAGATAATCCAATTTAAGTTTTATTTCTTCTTAACTTTTTCAAGCAGTTCAAACAAACACTATATTAGTTATTTTTGCGGAAGAAAACTGTATATATTTTTCCCATTTCCTGAATTGAACAGCTTTCATGTTTGCACTGTAAGAGCTGTTCTAGTCATGAGATAGTATAAAAAAATTGTCTAAAGACAACAATTAATAGGTTCGCAGCACAGCACCTGAAAATTAGGAAGTAATAAAAATGTCAGTCTTAAATATATGTTGTTCTTTATGTGTCAGCCTTTACCTAAATGATAGGTTTGAATTCAGGCTTTTCAGTCAGCAGCTATCACACCACACATACAAATATGATGATAGACCAATTCTTATTAAAAATACATGATTTCTAACAACCATTCTATTTTAAGATAAACAAAACTATAAAGGTCTTAATGTAAGGTGCATTTCCACTGCAGAGATGTTTTTAAGAAAATAGCGTTGCTTTTGGGAGTATTTTTATCTTTCCTTGCATTTCCACTGCAAGAACCAGGACCAATTCATCCCTTTACATTTGCCTCTAGTTCATATTTTCTGTTAACTTTAAATTACTCTACGCAAGTTCCTTATTTTTGTTTGAAAACACATTTAAAACTGCCACTAATGATCCATATCTGGAGTAATCGGGTTTCCTGGGAAATATTCCCCAGTTTGTGGTGCAGGTCAAATTAAATCAGAGAGTTGGCTGCACTTCTGTAGGTGGACCTTAAATAATCAGAGCTTTTTAGAGAAATAGATACTTTGCTTCTTGAAAGACAGAAGTTGGTTCCATGCTTGGAGGCTTTTTTTTTGTAGTGGAGAATGGGTGCTGGTCTCACCCATTGAGTAGAGCTAAACACAGCAGAAGGGGAAAGGCGTAACATTCTGCCCTTTTGAAACAGGATCCGAAGAGAGAATAGGAGAATCCAGTGCAATTTTTAAGAAGCTTTAACCATGTGAACAAAATGGTTTCAAAAATTCAGATATCATTGATTATATGAAAGTAAGCCCATGAATGTACATTTGTTTTGATCTTTTAACTGCATGCATTGAAATTTAAGATAACACCTTAGCTAACTGTGAACCTTTTCAACAAACAGGCTTATAATGACTAGAATGTACCCAAATACCTGGTTTAAATTGGGGCATTGTTAATTCTTATTTTTTTTTTCATAGCTTGACTATTTGAGAAACTGAGTCACAATATAGTGCCTGAGGTTCAGTAATTTATTAGAAGATAATTGCAAAATGACTTTGCTGGGACTAAATAGCAACTGAAATTAAATCTTAACGATCTTGTTCTCCACAAATTAAAAAAACTATTTTGACTTTTTTGGTTTCTAAACTTACAAATTAACCCATTGTCTGTGCTTCTATAGTGTGATTTCAATTTAGGCTTTAATTATTGCTGCCTTTCACTGAGACTCAATGGATCAACAGTTGCTCTTATTTTTCCTTAATCCAGAAAGAAATCTACTAAGTTAGACATTTAACATTACCTTTGTTAAAAAAAGTTTATTGGTGTCAAAACGACAAAAGTAAATAAATACAATTAATGTGTCTGTAAGGAATAAATTATATATTGGCCCAGCTTTTACTTTTTTACTTTTTACTTAAGTCTGACTTTATTTATCCCTGGATGGCATTCCTTCATGTTCAAATTTCAACTCGACACTGTTTAACCCCTCTTTATATTATGCAACTAATTACATAACACAACCTTTTAATACCCTGGGACTAAGCTGCTGCAAATTCTTGATTCAACTATTTTTTTCACTGGACAGCAAAGTGTTTCTTTCAGTTAAATGGATAATTACAATCCTAAACAAGGCTTTGAATATCAGTCCAAGTATAATCAAGTCAGTAATGGTTTTTCCTGGGCCACAGTGAAAACAATTGTGTGTATTTCTTGCTTTCTGAGGCTGTATTAGGCTAAAATTATATGCGTTTAAACCTCTCCCCCTATCCTATGCTTTTCCTTGCAACATTAATTATGAAGCATCTGTGAGTTTTCACTGCAGGGTATTTTCCTTGCTGGTGTAATGCTGTATTAATGCAGGCCATTTGCTTTATCACCCACTTTCTCTTTGTCCAATTAGAAGATGAACAAGGACAAATATCACACAGGCTAATTAATTATCTTGGAAAAAGAAAATCAAACTTGAGATTGTTTTGTTCTCATTGCTGTGGAAAGATCTACCATGTACAAACACAGAATGTAAACATTCAGTAATCTTTGTTTGAACTCACTGAAATCACCTGCTGCAATCATTAGGATCAGTGCTCTTCTCTAGCATAAGCAGACCACCTTGTGAGCAGTTTCTACGTCACAAAGTATCTGTCACAAAGTATCTGTCACAAAGAGATATACAATTCTGCTATAAATTCCTGTTTGCAATCAGTATTTAACATTGGAAGATATTTTAAGATTGGAAGAAGGCAGTGACTTCTGATCTGTGAATGTACATTCAGTTGACTTCTGCTGACAGATAATCCTCAAAAAGCTGCAGACTAGAGCCTCACTTTGTACAAAGAGTGTGGGAATACTCTTGAAAATGCTCTTTGGTACAGGTTAGTAACTGTTGGTCTTTACAAGGCTCTTGGGTAGTTTCTCCTGATTTGCACTTGGGAGAATGCATCAGCAAATGTCCTCCAAACACTGGACATCAATAGACATCTTTACTGTGGCTATTTAAAGCTGGCCAGTACTAGCCTTTGGGAAACAAAATAAAATTTTGACTTTTTCAGCCTATATGTCTTGTCCAAATTTAGCCTAAACAAGTCTAAAAAAAATCAGACTTAGTCAACCAATTTCTATCAACTGAAACCACTTTTCAACCATCTTTAGACATCACCAGATGTATTTCTGTGTTTTTTTTTTCCTCCCTCAGTTTTCAACCATAATTTTAAATTATTTCGCAATGGTTGACCTGGTTGTGGTAAACAGACAAAAGGGAAAAGGGAATAATAATTGTTAACAACACACGCAGGCAAGTGCATGTCAGGTATTGCAGAAAGGTTACAAAGCTGTTCTTTGCCAGGGATTTTATCAACAATTTGCCATCATGTCTTTGGGTAAACCAAACATCGTCCCTGCTTGTTCAATTAGACTTTCTGTCCCACACAACATCACCAGTGACACATGAACAGTCCATTAACAGTGACAAAGATTGATGGTAAGAGATCAGAAAGGAGAAGGAAAATACATTTCTCCAGTTTTTCTCCTAAGAAATCTGTTTCAATGCATCATTAGCAGACACAAAGATGATAGGGCCACAATTCCTCAAGAAAGAAATGCATATTGCCATGAGAACTAGTCCCTCCTTACATTTTGCATAATGTTGGGCGTCTCACTTCATTAGTTTTAATGTTCGCTTAAGGTAACTAGCCTACAGACGATAAACAGAAGAGAATAATGATTCATTGTACAACTAATGAATTCTATTAGCAGTGCAGGCATAACTGATCCATTTGTGTACACGTGACTGACAATGCAGCTGACATGGTGACATGGATCAGCCAGGGGAACTCCTAAATGGGATGTCCCCTTGGTGTCTCCTGAGCACTTTAGCTATTAAATTTGGTCCAGTTAAAATTATGACGAACCATTACACGTGCTTGCAGTCATGGATAACTCTCTGTCAGATTATTACAGATGGATAATGTTATTGGATGGATGAATCTGAGGTTTTGCTGTAGATTATTTCTCTTGCACTTTGCAACTCAGCATCACCTTATCTGGAGATATTTTGATATATGCTGAAATTGAGATGAATGGTATGTGATTTGTGCAAACATTTAGGACAGTTAAGCACCAACAGAAAGGCTTGCTATGTTTTAAAAATCTTGCTTGATTTTAGTTTTTAGAACTGTCCACTAACATTTGATAGGGATAAAGGATTTGTAAATATTGTCAGCATGTTGGACTTTGACACAATTTGAGCATACAATCTGTAAACTACACAGATAGATATCTGTTACAATTAGAGATGCTAATGGCACTTATTTCTAATAAAGTAAATGTACTATTTTCTTTTCTTTAATATCATCTTCCAATCATCATGTGATCTTCATTCAGCCAAACCAGTCTCCCCTCATGTCTTTTTGTATATATTGTGTATCTGCTTTGAAGTGACTGCCTGTCAAGGTTGTTTTATTACTGGTCTGTTTCTTTCAGGGAAGATGACCTCCAAAGATTTATTCTTACAACACAATATAAAATGTTTATGCTTGTGTAAATTTCACAAAAGCCTTTTACTTGATTTTACTCAGGGTTGACTAATTGAGGTCATGTAGATCAACAGAAAGGCAGATCTTTAAGTAAGTCTTAATGGACTGAGCCAGCTTCTCAAAAAATGACCTTGCCGTCAAAAACGGACTTTTCCACAATTTCTATTCATATAAAAAACAACACTTCTCTTAACCTGTCTGCAGCACACAAACAAAACCTCTTTAGTAACCACATCTGCTATCAATATGAGTAAGAGGTTTTTATGACCTGCCATGTGTAACCCGCTACTGGAACATGTCACACTAGGTTCGTAAGGAGCTAAGAAGATGTAAAATGTAAAATGGATAGACGCAAATCAGGAGCCCTGATTTGAGGAAACAGCAACTTTAGTTGAACTTAACAGAATCATTTGCATTGGCAACATGAACATAAATTATATTTGCAATATGAAAAAAAACTAATTGGGCTCTTTTGATAGAACATTATTTGTTCTTATTCCACTGAATTTCTCAGATCAAAATCCAGATATCTGTAAAGTTAAAGCAGTTTCAGTCCAGGCAAAGTTCAATTTTCGATATTTAGGGAATCCTCGTTATTTCAGCTAGAGTACAAAACACTCAGAGATCATTTAGTAAAACTTAATTAAGTCGGAGTGCACTCTATAAGCCCTACTGTTCAATGTTGGCTGCAGTTCTCTTCTTGATGTGAGAAATGAAGATACATAAAAAGCACAACTGTTTTAAATTTTAAAACATTTTTTTAACCAGTCAAACTCTTGACTCAGGTCGGGTACAAATCTTTTGCATCTCATTATCCTTGATTTCTTCGTGCTTTCTTTGTGTAGGTGGGGCAAATCATTTTAATGAGCTTTGCTTCTCTCCTTCCTCCCACGTACTGTTGTTAAGGCCAAAGTTCATCTTGATTTATCTAACCGGCTCTTGTCCTAAATGTGAGTGGGAAAGGCCTTCAACATGGAAAGATTGGACACTGGACTTTGGGCACCTGCCCGTGAAAGCTTTAAATTATCTTTCATCAAATGTTCAGCGGTGGTTGAATAGTTGTGACTCGATCAGAATTCAGTGGATTTTGCAAAGGTGTAACATATTTTGACATTTTCAACCAACTTTAAAAAGTAGTGTGAGAGCCATTCATATGAAGGAGATAAAAAAAATATCATAAACTGTATTTATAGAAGGATTACATTTAGTTTTTAACCTTTTCTGGCCTTGTAAGGTTTTCTTTCATTAAATCATTAACTTGATAAAGAACAAATTATAACAATTTTGTCTAATTTGTCTAAAAAGTTTTCTTTTATACTATTGTTTTTATTACAGAGAATAAGAAGACAGTATCTTTTTCTTTAGATGGGAGACCCTTAGTACAGATGTATTGATTGCTCGCCATGCTGTTTTATGGACCTCCTCCAGCTGCTCAGATAACAGCCTGAAGTTGGGTCAAAGATTTTATCTATGTAGTCGGCAGTCAGAGACCTGAATCAGTTCTGTCGGAGCTTAACTGATGATCTTCCTCAGTAAATACTGTCCTGACTCATCTCAATCATCTTCTGGTAGTGCGAATTTTTTCAAAGAGTTTACTGCAGATTTAACAGACACATAGCTAAAATAATTATTTTCAATTTTTCCCTTCATGACATTAGGAGAACAAATCCTTCTACTCCGAACATTTAGCATTTGTTTTCTGTGACACATCCTTCTTATCTCAGTCCCCTCTCTGGACCCAGTTGCAACCCTGTCAGTCAAACCCAGTGTCACTGTCATTGTGTTTGATTTTGTTAATCTCACTAAATCTCCCCAACCTTTAAGAGCCTAAACCAGCAATTCTCAAAGTCTGCACTCTGATGTGGATCATAACTGAGTGTCAAGTCATTACAGGTTCAGTCCACACCTTATGTTTCTGGCACTAGAATTTACGTGATTTAAAAAAGACAGACAGAATAGCTAAATTTTACATGTAAAGTTCAATCCACCATAAAGGTGGAAGGTCAAAAAAATTTGGTGGTTAAACCAACAAATCTGTCAGAGTCAGTGTACACTTGGCTTCTGGTTCTCCCTCTGTCTCTGTGATGTGACCCACTAGTTTAAGCTCAGCCAAAAGACCTGAACACTGCTGTAATAGTTGTAACATTTAGTAATTAATAACGTCAAAGAAAATATGAAATGTCTGCAAGTTTTCTTTTTTTGCACAAGTACTTACAGCATAGATAATTGACAAGATTGATTTGGTTTATTTTTCAATTTGAATGTTGAAATTATACATTAACCAAATGGTTAGATCCTTTTTTAGCTAAATAATTACCTTCCACATAAAAAAGTATCTATAAGGTACCATTATCTTTGCTTGAAATCATAGTTGGTCCTTCAAGTTTGAAGTTTTTATTAAACTACAGTATTTCTTATTGTAAATATGTCAGCAAAAAGGGACCGTGACCTTAAACACTGAAAAGTTTTTTTTTCTAAATTTTCTAGAATCACTGCAGCATTGAGCCATGCATTACTTGCTCCAACTACCTCACCCTCGCACTGTTGTTATACTGTATGTGTGCAGTGAAAACTTCACATTGGATCTTTTTCTAATTACTTAGCCTTATAGCTAAAGGGACAATGTATTCTGACATTCATATAAATCTATTTCTCCTTCCTGTCAGTTAGAACCCTGTTGTGGTTTTTGCCTTAACTACATCATAAATTTTTTAAGTGCCATTTCCTTGCTAATATCATCTTCCAAACAGTCATCATGTTCAGCCAAAGCAGTCTTCTCTCATATATTTTTGTAAATGTTGTGTTTCTGCTTTGAAGTGACTGCCTGTCAAGGTTGTTTTATACTGGCCTGTTCTTTCAGAGAAGATGACCTGCTCCATGTTTGTGTATATTTCACAAAACCCTTTTTTTGAGTTTACTTTTTGGTGAGTCTTAATAAACTGAGAAAGCCATGCAAGAAAGAGTAATCTTGTTGTCAAATTTAGACTTTCCGACAATTTCTATTAATACACAAAATAACAACAGTTCTCTTAACCTGTCTGCAGCACACAAACAAAACCTCTGCAGCAACCACATCTACTGTCAATAAGAGTAAGCGGTTTTTAGACCTGTCATGTGTAACCCGATACTGGAACATGTCACACTAGGTTCATAAGAAGCTAAGAAGAATGTAAAATGCATAGACGCAAGGAGACCTGATTTGAGTGAACAGCAATTTCAGTTGAACTTACCAGACTCATTTGCATTGGCAACATTTAAAGAAATGACATTTGCAAATTAAAAAAAAGAAATCGGGCCCTTTTAACAGAAAATAAATTGTTCAGAATTTTCCAGATCAGAAAGAGGGTATCCGTAAAGTCAAAGCAGTTTCATTCTAGTCTAAGTTTAGTTTGTGATGTTTTGGAAATCCTCGTTATTTCAGCCAGAGTAAAAATGCCCAGAGGTCATTCAGTAAAAAGTTAACTAAGCTAGAGTGCACTCTATAAGTCCTACTGTTCAATCTTTCTTTGCAGTACACAAACAAAATATCTGCAGCGACCACATCTGCTGTCAACATGAGTACAAGGTTATTCTGACCTGCCATGTCACAAGCACAAAAAACTGAAGAAAAACACATAGACACAAAATAAGCTATTTTTGGCAGGTTTTTCTTGAAACTTTAATTGGCAGAGTCCTAGTCAATGTGATTTCTTTTTGTGAAAGCGTCTACCACATTTATTATTGTGAAGCACAGCTCCCATAATTGTACTGTTCTGTAATTTTCCTGTTGCCTGGATGGTCCTGGATAACTGTGTTATCCTGATTTTATGTTCCACAGTAAAGCACCATTTCATTCTGAGTTAATTTATCAGTAAATTGTTACTCTGCGTCACTCTTAATCATTTAAACGTTTATACCCTGGCCTCTGTTTGTACCCCTCTGCACCAACAGTCACTTAAATAAAAATTTGTTGGGTTAGTCAAAAGGTAAACTCAGAAAGACGGAGACAGACTTGGAAGGGGAAAGCTGGATTAAGACTCAGCTTTCTGTAAAGAAGTTTTTACTGCTGTGATTTTGCGTTACGGAGTCTATGTGCAAACACAAAGTAGATCTGATTCAATTGGATGACTGTCTATCTAGACATTTTTCCATCCTCTCACTTTTCGTCAATCTAAACAGCACCTATTACAGTACAGTATGTTATTCACACTTTCTTACTTAACCACAAACTTTATTCGATAAACCAATACAACATATTGCATGATTGTGAAATGGAAGGAAAATGATTAGGCTACATGGTTTTCTAAAAGCTCAGTTTTGGACTCATCTGATTAGATTACCTTCTGTTAAAGGTTTGCTGTGTTTCCTACATGGCTTGTGAAAAACACCTAACCAGACTTCTTGTTGCTTTTCTCCAACAACATTTTTTTTTAGCCATTCTCCTTAAAATGCAGATTCGTGGATTCTCCACGAATCTTTCAGATGTGGATCTCTACAGCTCCTCCATAGTTACAATAGGCTTCTTGCTTGGCTTGTAAGGTTAGGGGTCTTGGTGATTAACAGTTGTATTATCAAAAGAGTTTTTTAATTCTAAAAGACGGATTAAACAGATCTCTGTGAGATGTTCAAAGTGTGAGATACAATTTTATCACCCTACATAAAACTTCTCCACAACTTTATCCCTGTTACATAATCTTCATGATACTGTTTGCTCTCTGATGTTTTCATCAAAAACTTTTCAGATTTTTATATAAAAAAAATAAAGCCAATCAGTCATTGTCTTTTACTTACTAATTATGTGGTGCTGTATGTTGATCTATCAAATATAAGTACATTGACATTTAAGGTACCAATGTGTAAAAATGCAAGGTTTTAATACTGTTTCAAGGCACTGCACATACAAAGGTGAACAACTACTAATTCATTCCTGTTGCTTATGACATGTAGTAAAACTAAAAAAGGGAGGTACTATAGTTAAACGCATTTGCAATAGTCTGTGTCAAAAAACAGTATAACAAGGAAAAAAAAGCTTAGTTGGGACAGGCAGTCTGTCCATCACTGACACAGCGATGTGTACTCAGATCAGCCAGACAGCTCCATTACAGCTCTGACAGCTCAATCCTCTAGATAACAAATCACCAACCTAGGCGTCTTCCATGGTAAAGAGCATGTGTCAGGAATGTCAACATGCAATAATTTGTGTTAAATTGTGCCATAATATATATATATATAAACATATGTATATATATATATATATATATATAATATATATATATATATATATATATATATTATATATAGTATATATTATATATATATATATGTAGGCATAATGCGTCACTTTAAGGCCACAGTGCAGCTCAGGATATCTGTAGATCACTCTCTATACATTGAAGCAAGCCACATTATAGCTTCAGCTATCGATATAACCAAGAAGAAAATCCACATTCTTTTACAGTGACTTGCACCACAAACTCCAATTTATTTAGTTGGTGTTTAACTGCATAACCATGAGATGGAAGGCAAAGCATACATGGTTTTCCAATTTCTTGTACCCCTAAATAAAATGCAGTGCAATCACTTTTCCTCAAAGGTCACCTAATTACTAAATACGGTTCACCTGTATGCAGTTTAATCTCAGTATATATACAGCTGTTCTGTGAAGGCCTCAGAGAATTGTTAGAGAACATAAGTGAACCAATGTAAAACGCTATGGCCCTGATCTTCAAAGATTCCAAATAGGGGGTGCTAAATTGCTTGTATAAAAACAAATTGCACCTGCAATAAGTGGGCGTGTTGCGGGCAATCTTCAAAGATTGCGCGTGCAATGGATAACAGGTGTTAAAGAGGTGCACGCCGCCCCATTTAAATGAGGGAATTGCTTGTGCTACTGGCTAGTTGCTACTGCCCCCAGCGGAACTAGAGGAAAAGTGAACAAAAGCTGCTTCATTATAAAAGATCTAGTTTATGATATCGTTCCTTCTGTTCCATTTTGCTCCTGCTTTTCTGGACTGTTACAGTTTGTTAACTTTTGTCGTCGCTATTCACAGCAGTAGGTTTGTCATCTCTGCCCTGGCAAGTTTATTTCTCATATCTGTTCATTTGCGCAGGGCACCGCTGAGTGTATTATTGTGCAAGCAGAGGGCTGAATTTTAAATTGTTCTTCAAGGAGATGCTTTATGTTTGGGGTCCGGATGGACCCAGTAAGGCAAAGACTATATCCTGCTTCATCTTCTTTGAGAATGATGGATTACAGGCCAAAAATTACAGGTAATTTTTAAATGCGCTAAATCTAGATGCAAAAACAGCACCTGCAATCTGTTTTAGGTTTGAGAAATCGTATTGCGGGTGTTGAGGGATTAGATTTGCGTATCATCCTCACATTGCGCCCACTGTCCAGCTGATTTTACACACGCAGTCCGATTAGCACCTCGTTTGTAGATCAGCTTTGCAGATGCAAACAGGTTTACATGTGGTTTTGAACACGCAAACCTTTTGAAGATCAGGCCCTATGTATAGACGAAAATATCATTGCCTGTCCACATGGTGACACATGGTGGCAGCCTCATGCTGCAAGGATGTTTGTTTTCGACAGCAATGGGCAATCAGACTGAGCTTTTGAGGGAAGTAATAAAAATACAAGCAAACCTATTTACATTTTTTATTTATTTTATTTCTCTTGCATTTTTGGCCTACTTTGTATTGGTCTATAACTTTAAGTCCTTTCATTTGTGGTTGTAATTTGACTATAGGGGAAAAAGTTCAAGTGATATGAACACTTTTGCACCCAGGAAGTCAGTATTTGTGTTCCCCTTAAATTGTGTGTGGTGTGGGGTGTTGTATGAAAGCGCCGGCACATATTGGCATCCTTCAGAGATCACTACTCCTGTTCCCAGCTACGCCTGAAGGGGAGGAAGGAGGGGGTACAGGAAGACAGGATAGGGTGAAAGTAGAGGGTATAGGTTCGTCTCGGTTTTAGTATCCATGGTAACACTGTCCTACCCTTCCAGGATTTGTGCAAGGTGAGGGAGATGATGGGATGTGGAGAGATGGCAAAGGGACTGGATGGAGGAAAGGAGAGAACACAAAAAGGGTGTGAGAAATTATTGGCAATCCCAGCAATAAAAAGGTAGGTTAGAGAGGCTAAAAAGACCTATGAAAATAAGAGACCAAAGGTAATATGAGAGGTACACAAAGCTCATAGGGTCAGCTAATGAATTAATTAATAAACACAAACAACAGAAATTGCTGACATTATTCTGTCATTGTTCTAATAAGTTAAACAAGTGATTGATGGAACTGCTGAATAAAATATGACGATGTGGAAGAAAATGATGCGATTTGTTGACATTTTATAATAATTATCAATATTTTTAAAGAGTTGAATCTGTGTTGTTGTTAGGGGCTTTACATTGAGTCATTTTATTTTTTGTGAGGAATACTTATACTGTGCCAGAAGAGGAAACTCATCAGCTGTTCCCGCTGAGCTGAAAACAACAGGGACACAGACACAGAAAGGAACACTGCAAAAAAGACAGATATTGTATGTGTTTGTGTGTCTTCAGAATATTCATGTGAACTCATTGTGTTTGAGACTGTGAAAAATGGATGTAGTTGCTGTTTTCCGTTCCAGCTCATTAACCATGAAAAGCAACTGTACTTTAATAAATAAATGTCATTACATCATTACGAATAGTAAGGATGAGAAACCAGATGTTGAATGGGGAAAATGGTAGTCCTCATAGATTTCATCAATGTTTTTATTCATCTTTGCTGTTAACCAATGTGGTTCTAAATTCTTAAAACACAAACAGTTATTGATAATGAGAAACAAAATACAGTTTTACTGACTGTTTCCAAGTTTGCAGAAAGACATTTCAAACATCTCATGGCTTCCTAATGAACACCAGGATTCCTCAGTCTGTGTGACTCTCTCTAATGAAAGCTCATCTAAATCACAGTGTGACCGTAGTGCGGGTTTGGCATATTAAAAATTAATCACAGGCCGTGTAAATGTGATTGGAAGAATACATCCATCATTTCCTGAAGAAAGAGACAAAGGAGGACGAGAGTGAGGAGTGAGATTTGAAGGAGGAGAAAAAGACAAGGTCAAGACCGATCGAAATAGCCTGTTGTGGCACAGGTCATATTATAACCTTTTTTTTTTTAATTCTGCAGTGTGACCTTATTTCTTCCTATCAGTCTCCTTTTGCGCTGTCCTTTTCCCCATATGCGCACACGCGTCTTCTGCCTCACTGTTGGTCAGAATATAGTGGTCACTGAAAGGCAATTTCACAGCGGTTGGTCTGACCACCTCAGGACCTGAAACTTCATTACAACACTCTGGCACAGCTTGCAGTGCACACATAGACATACACATGACACGGTGTGGTGAAGTGCAAAAGCTCTTGCTGAGTGTTCAATGTGCCACTTTATCATAATGGTGTTGACATGCAGAGAAGCCAACTCCCATTGCAAGTGGCCTGGTAAAGAATAAGTGACATTATGCATCAGCAGAGGCAAGAGAATAAAGAGGATTCAACAAAGAAGTGCAGTTGGAAGCAAAGAAGGCTGCAAAGAAATAACTAAACCAGTACAACTGCAATAAAATATATCTATAAATATATCTATTTACGTGATTTATGTGATTTTGTGTTTATTGGCTGCCGTAAATACAGGAAACATCCACTAATTAAATAAACCTCAGTTAAGCTGATGTAGTTGGGTGCGTGTATCCAAATGTCCTGTGCCAGTACTTACACCATCAAAGTGACTTGAACAGAATTAAGTTTTATGCAGGTTTCTCTGAGTTTTTGTAACATTGCTCAGCTTTTGATTTCAGGAAATATTTGTTTGGATTTCAATCTAATATGTTTCGATGAACATGACTCTTTAAATCATCCGTCCGTCTGTCAGATGGACTGTCAGATTTGAGATTTTTGCCAGAACTTAATTTCCCAAGCTACCTCTTCCAAGCCATTTGGATAGAGCACAGTATACCAAGAAAGGCTGGGTCTATCTTGAAGGCTTCCTTAAAATATGGGATGTCAGTAATCTAAGAATGCATTCGGATGGGATCCCTACCAGAAGCCCAAATTACCTCATCTGACTTTTTTCAATGGGCAGGAGCAGCGACTTGGCTCTGAGCTTCTCCCAAATAGCCAAGATAACCATATTCATTAGAGTAGGTAGAGCAGAGGGGACCTCATCTTTCAGTATTCGCAATCTTTGTGTTTTGACCAGTTCCAATAACCCCTTTAAATAGTAGATGGACTCAGTTGTCGGTGCAACACAGTAGATTGATTGAGCACATGCATCACTACAGATGATGTCATAATTAGCCTACCAATCTCCCACTACATGTTACCTCCTCCTGCACAAGATTCCAAGACATTTAAACTCTGTCACATGATTAAGAAACATGCTTTCAACTCTCAAGCTCTTTTTTTCTACCCCTTGGTAACGTTAAATGGCTTATAAACCAAAAGCTGCAGGAGCTGAGCTCACTGCACAAGTGAGCCCTGCTTTCCACAGGAGAGAACAGGCAAAAGAAGCAGAGATTTCACAAAAAAGCAGATCAGGGATGTGTTTTATGCAATAGAACTAAACCTGCTAGTGAGAGAGAGTGGAAGCAAAATAAAGAGCGAGAGAAAACTGTGAACTCTTTCCACATCGATCTATTACTTTCTACATGGTTAGGAGCAGTTTGATACACATCCTGTGTCTAATGAACGTGCATGCACCTGGGTCATAGCACCACACAGGTTGGTTCTCCACTTCAATCGTGGTTTCCTCAGCACAGGACAGAACCATTGTTGAGTGGTGAATGTAGTAAAAATGTATGGATTTCAGCTGGCAAGGGCACCAGTTCCACCTTCATTCTGAAAGCGTCTTTACTGGCCATAAGTCAGATTTATAACCTGTAATGCAAACAAGGGTTTTACATCGATATTATGAGTTGCCTGACACTCTACAGTTGTTTCCGCTGGTCTCATCTGTTCCTTTTGTCTGTATTGCAAAATTAATTTCCTCTATTTGTAATATATCAGTTCAGTACTAAGCTCCTAAATGTTAAACTGTGACCAGCCTCAAGTTTAAGAGTCTGACACATTTGTAAAGTGAGCATAGTAACTTTTGTATGCACCAGAGTTACTCTTTGCGAATAATGCATTGCAACATCTCCATGTTGCACTGTAACACTATAGTAAGCTGTTCAGGTTCTAACCCATGTCAGCTGGGATAGACATCAGCCCCTGTGAGCCTCCACAAAATGAAGCAGGTGTAGTCCATGGATGAATGATCCGCTAACACCACAACAAACCCACATGGCTCAGGATAAAAATATAACAAAACACTGAAAATCACTGCTACAAAGGAACAAATTCCATCTTCATACAGGATGACAACACAACATTATGATCCTGCTCCATAATTGCACCTCATGTCTTACTGCCAACCCTCCTTACAACACCTATGCTAATAAGACAAACACAAACTGTCTTAGTTGTCTGTAATTTCTTTCAAGTTACCTCACATGTGTCAGTCAAAGTGTCTTAAATAGAAAGAGATGATGATTGCAGTGGGTGCAGTTAACTGCTGGTTGCAGGTCTTGTCTCTCACGCTGTCTTTTATCACTTTCCTTCTTTGCAAGTTTTTCAATTCTCCTCTTTCTCATTTTCTGGCCTATTCTTGACAGAGACAAAATGCACACAGTACAAATCATAACTCCTCAGTGTTGACCGGTTACTTTTTCTCCCTTCTTTCCTCGATCTGTAGTCTTATCATTTTTCCATCATGTCCACCTCATCTGAATCTAAGAATTTCTGTCTTTTCTCTGTTCATTTCTATTCTTTTTCTTTAGCATTTTTATTCATATGTCACATCCATGCTCTTTACTGTTTTCCATTAATCTTCCCCACCGTCTTCCGCTCCCTCCTTATTTCCCTTCTACCTCACCTCTCCATTGCTTCTCACCTGCTCTCATACACACCCGCGCTGCCTCTTCCAGCATTTTGGGACTATGAACCTGTCCCCCCTCTGTCACAGACAGAATGGCCATGCCAGTGTTGATTAGAGCCTGCATGACCAGATGTTCTGTGAGGCTTAGCTGAAGCCCGTGGGAAAGAGGGCTGCTTATTCTAGCTTCAGGAGAGGGATTGAAAATGACGGGGCCTAAAACAAGCACACATTCTCTTATTACAAAGACACGTTCGGCAAACGTACACGCACAAGGAGGTCAGTGAAATACTTTGCAGTCCATTTAACATTAAAATTGATGTATGAACAACCTGATTTTAAACATGCAATGGTTTTTTACTTAATGAATTTTAAATTCCATTTACTTAAACTTAGCTGCTTGTCTTGATCACCCAGCTTTAATGAAGATTTCTTGATAGTAAACACATGAAAACAAATTTTCAGTGCAATGTAGTTAACTTCTCTTTTCTGTATGAAGAATCAGGTGACAATGGACCTTTTTGACATACAGACTTGTATGTCTTTAACTACTTTTTGATCATTGACTTTATAAATTTTGTGTCATGAAGCATTTTTCCTCAGAAACACAATCTCTGCAATTTATTTGGAAAAGGACCATCAGTCCAAAAGGTGTCAACCCAAAGTGTAAATCTGGGTTTAAATACATTATATATTTTAAACCCAAGAATGTTGCAAAGCCCTGTCTAGTTGCTGGTAGCCTTTGACTTCATCTGGTGAAGTAAGTGCACAGTGTGTTAATGAACCTTGGACATGAAGGTGAGCGCTTTGAGTATGACTTCCTTTTGCATTTACACTCAACGCCCATTTTTTTTTAGGTACACTTGTTGCTTCTTAACCCAGTTATTAAGTATTGTATTCTATCTGCATCGCTGATGATTAGAATTCAGTAGAAGACCTTCAGAGCCTTTAAAAGTAACACATAGCACCTCAGACAAAAACCAATGGTAAAAAGTATAAAATTCAACAACAAAAACAAACAGCAGAACCTGTCTACAGAAATTCAGCTAAGGCTGATTTTGTCCCAACCAAGATACCATAGGTAAATTTTGAAAATCAAACAACCCTAAGAACCTGTAATTAAACCAGTGCTTTTGAAGAACATTCTGCTTTACAATATATGGATAAAATGCTAAAGTAACGTTGAATCCTATGACATCTGACTGATATTTGGGTGTCTATGCCTAACTTGCTGATAGATTTCCTTTATGTATATTTATTGTAAAAATTGAATCTTCATATTTGTTATAAATCATGCTTTGTACATAGAGAGACACAAGAAACACATCTAAAACTCAGACATAAAGGGTGTTTACGTCAATGACAGCCTCAAGTCTTTTATGTGAGAAAAGGACATTTTTCTAAATTCGGTAAATAAGTAAACCCCATGGGTTCATTAAAAAATAACTGCAATTGAGAAAATACTATTTTTAAAACGTGCCAGCAGACCCATGACAAATAGCGAGGCTTATTATTATGTGTAATTAACATAGATCTCCCACTGGTACTTGACAAATTACAGGATTTAAATAATTGTTCAGTGTTTGTCTTGGGTTATTATAAATGTTTGGGATTTTCTTAACCTTTTCTTTGTATTTTGCTTTTCATTGTACTAATTGGACAACAACAGACATGACGAAACTGCAAGCAATTGCCTCATGAGGCAGAATTCCTCAATTACATAGAGTGTGTTATTCTCTCGGGGACATGTTCAAAAGTTCAATATTTTATTTAAAGGTGCAGGTGCAGGAAGCAAGGAAGCAAAAAAATGAATTGCACTGGATTGTCTCATGTGTTGACCAGACAAAAAAGCCTGAAGAAGTGCTGGAGGAGGTAGGATTGGATTAAGGCTTTATCTGATATAACAGGAGGACCCACTGGAGAGGAGAATTTGATCAGATCAGAGGTGTAAACTGTGGGTTTGCACTGAGGTTTTGTTTTGCTGTTTTCTCACACAAGCAGAGATGTGACGTGAACTTTTGTGTATAAGTATAAACCCTTCGATTCATGTGGACCAATGGAAACACACATATACACATATCCCATATGTGCTGTTGTAATGCAGCAATTGGTTTTCTCTAAGTCTGTAAGCTGTGCATTGCTGAAACATATGGAAAACATGTTTTGTATGTGTAAAAAAGAGGATGTGTGTTTTTGGCCCATATACTGGCTTTTTCCAGGAAGCTTAACCTTGTGTAAGTGAGTGAATGCAAGTAAGAGAGTGTTATCATTTCATCTGCATAAATGATTCTACCCCTCTCCAAGACTGCATTTACTCGCAGTGACATAATCTGTGTTGCAAACAGTTCGCAGCTGGCACCAATAAGTTTGCAGCTTATTTCAGTACTCTGTTACAATTGCATTTACTCCTCTCAAGCTTATTAAATATAACTATATCAGTGTGGTTAAAATTATATGCCTGACTTTCTGTGCTTGAAGTGGCTGTGGTCAGTCTGTTTCAGTCATCAATATTAAAGCGTGTTAAACAACTCAAGCATTTTATGCTCTTCCATCTTTTCTTCATAAGTACATAAATCACAGAATCCCAATTCCTCTTAGCATGCTCAGTGGACGGATGACACAGAGCAAATTACCTCTCCTGCTAAAACAGTTTGACAAATGAAAAATCTAACGAAAATGTTCTCAAGTCTATTAGAGCTGTGGTGTCCAATCCCGATCCTTGAGGAGCAGTGTCCTGCATGTTAAACATATATCCTTGCTTCAACACTGTTGTAAAAGCCTGAATTGCCTCTGTAGCTTTTAATCAAGTTTTGCAGATGTTTGGTAATGAGCAATTCATTTGTTTTAAGTATGCTGAAGCAGAGATCCATCAAAACGTGCACGACACAGTCCCTTGAGGACAGGAATCCAACAGACACCATTAAAATTTTGAGGCCAATTTCTGATATCTAGCTTTTACAAAGTTTTCACCTGACCTGAAAATACCAATGATAGTGGATTTTGATTTCTAACTATCTATGAACAGCCTTTAAATGTTTTTTTTTTCTAAAGTTTCTACCATGAGCAGTCATAATTATTTAGATTGGGAGCAGAGGGGACGTCATGTCAAAAGGGTGAGTGAAAAGTCAGTGTAAAAAAAAGGGTTTTAAGCACACCTAGAAAAAATGGTTACAGAGTTCACATTTTAAACTGTGTTTAGTGTCTGATATCAGCGATTAGCACAATTTGTAAACAGTGGTATATTGCTTATAGTGAATGCATGGTTTTAGGTTAACTTTGATATGTCCAAAAGGTGCCAACATGTCCCAGTTTAGCAAGATACATGACTGACAAACATTGGAAGCACAAAAGCTTTAAAAAGAGTAAATGTACCACAATCCATTCAGCCTTACTGTTATTTGCAATAGTTTTTCCTTTCTGTCTCTTGCATCCTAAATGAACCACATTCATGCCACAACATATTATAAAAATAGTTTTATAAAGCAGATTACATCTCCATGCTTCATCTGAATTAATTAAATAAACCCCTCACTGACAATGAAAATTGATAACTTCTTCGCTCAGAAACAACTTCTACAGCGAAGAGTATTGTTGCCGGTGCAACCTTGCAGCCTGTAGATATGCTGCACTCACTTATTGGGGTTTTAGGGGGCTCAGTCAACAATTAGGACTGATCAAGTTGAAAATCGTTTGTTTCCAGTCAACAGCTAATTACATCTCTAGTCTTAATGTTCTTTTTTTTTTTAAACAATGATCACATTTCATTGTAATTTGTCTAATATTATTCGTACCCATTGCATATTTATGCTTTATTTTATCTTTTCATTTTACCAATGTCAGGATCCGCCATTTTTGTTTTTTTTGTTAGTTTACTTTTTTCTGTTCCATCTTTAGTAGTTTATTTGATCACTGTTCAGTTCTGGTGTTCATGTGTTTTCCCTTTAGATCTGTTCACTTAGTTTTGTAGTCAAGTCTTGCTCTCCCTATTGGTTGTTTACCTTCAGATACATTTCTCCTCTCCCTGAAGCTTGTCTTCACCCCTGTTCATCATTTCATCTGATTACCTGTTCCCCTTTCTCATTGGTCCACACTGCACTTCCCTCTGTTTAAAAGCTGATTTTCTTTGTCATTTTCTGGTTCCTCCCGTTACCTACCCTGTGTCTTTGCCCTGGTCCAGTACTGAGTTCTTCCATGTCGGTTGCCCGGATTTTCTTGTTCCTGCGATCATCCTGTTTATGTTGTTCACCCACCTGAGTTCCTGTCCCTTGGTCAACTGTAAGTTTATTTTTGCCATTAAAAACCTTTCTTCAACTCCACTCAATCCTGCATTTTGGTCCTGCCTTAAACTCACTATGACAACCAACATGTTTCTTCTCACTGGAAATATCAGTAATGTTTTAGAATGGCTCAATCCTGAGTCCAGACTTGAATCATCTGACAGAAGATCCTCTAACCTCAAAGACTTGGAGCTAATCAACATGCATAAATGGTCAAAATACTAGTGCAATAAACAACCAATCATAATTAAGGGGTTTATTGCTTTGATGCCAATGACCAACTGCTTCCATTGATTATTGAAAAGGGTATAATTTTTTTTTTTTATTTAAGACTTCTTTAACATTGAATTATGATGATTGATTAATGACTTTAAGAGATGCCTGTACAATTTCCATTATCAAATAAACTTCTTGAATGAAATCAATGTTACATTTTAATCTGCAGAGGTATGAATAATTTGGAGCTTTACTGTACAGCCTATCAGCATTTTTTCATGAACAGCTTACAGGTTTATTTAAATTTGTTTTATTTTTGCTCTTGAGTAATATGAATGTATATTAACTTGATAATTTGTCTATGTTTAAATACAAGGTACACCATAACTGGGAAAGCAGACTTAAATGTATGCCTTGCTCGTTTGGTTGCTTATAAATGCAATGGGGTGTGTATGTGTGTTATCTGATAGATATTTGATGAGGGAATGAGATGTAACTTGATGTCTGTGCTGATGTGCAACAGCAACAGGAACACTTCACATTTTTAAGTTGTATAAATAAATCTATAGTAACAGCATTGGAATAAACTGCTTCAGTTTATCTCTTTGTGACAAATGCTTTTTTAGCACTTTTTTTAATAAAAGTGAAGTTTTTATTTATATCATTGCTCTGTGAGAACTAATTTTACCTTGTTTGCTTTGTTTAAGGTTTGTGTAAGTTTAAGTTAATTTTCAAATATTATGGCTTCTTTACAGAAATGTTGTAATTTCCATGTCCTTGTCCTTGTGTATCTTTATTTTTACTTAACTTAGCTCAGGTTACAGTTATACCTCTTCGGTTTCCTTCCGTTCATTGTAATTAAACATGGTCTGTTTATTCTCCAGGTCCCGTAATCAGCTTGCAAACCTCACTTTTAAGTAATAAAGCTGCCAGTACAGGAGTAAATCTCATACAATGGGGTGTGTGTTTTGTTTTTGGATGTGTGAAAGTAATTTAGGACATAATAAGGACAGTGAGAAAGCTAGACAAATGCCATGTTGCTCTTCCTAATAGGCTCGCTTGCCATACAGACTCTCTCGTCTGGTGGTGATCTCTGACAGGAATGCAGTAAATGGAGCAAGTCTCTTTTTCTCTGACCAGTTTTGATTTGCATCTTAAACAGATGAGATGCAGAAGAGAATTGAAGGAGACTTTTAATTTCCAGAACACACTGTTTCTTGAAACAAATTCAGACTTTAAAGTATTAAATGTCAATTAGCAATGTGCTATCAAGTATGCAGATGTGGAAGACCTAAATATACAGGCATCTTTTATTTCACTAACATATTCGTACACACATCATTTTTGAGAAATGCAACCTTCAAAGGGAGTACATTTATTCAGTAGTAAAAAAAATCCTGTTTTAAAGATAATTGTTTTTAAAAAACTCATGCATGACAACATTTTTAATTGCCCTAACAATCCCTTGATTGCTAGGTTTCTAGGAATATCTTGATAGTAGCCCATGAATTTTTGTTTCACAAAGTCTTAGGCTGAAAAAGACCTTGTATTTATCTTACAACCACACACAGTGTGCATCATGGCAAATATCAAAATCTTACCTTTAGGAGAATTCCAGACAAAAGTGTCATTTCTGGGTCACCAAATCTCAGGTACAAACAAATGTATCTTTGTTTGGATATAGTGAGCTAGCTGAAATACAGCAGAAAATAAAATGTTTTTTTATCAGTTCAATTTTATTTTTTTAATTCATTCTCCGCCCGTGTTTGTTTGGCCCGCAGGGTAAAGAGGAGACTAGGCAGAGATAGTTAAACACTAAATGCACAAATACAATACAATGAAGACACACACACACACACACACACACACATGCACACCCAGTCATTCTAGTAAAGCTAACACCCACAGTAGATTAGTTGCCTTTAGACAGAGCGATGTTGTGATCCAGTTTCCTCTGATCAGGGTTTCTCCTTTGGTTTGTTGACTGGATCTTTCATTTTACACTTTAATCAAAATCATCAAAAATGGATGTACAAAAACAAATATTGCAGTGCAGTCCTTCATTTGACAAAGGTGAGTCAAGAAACCCAACCAGATGCGTTTTATACTCTAGCTACAAACTTTTTAGAGAAATTTCCAGACCTTTTTTTTGATATTTCAGCTTTCATTGAACTTAATAAATAATTAAATATATAATAACTGTCTGTGTTTCGGTTAATTTTACAACTAATGTATTATTCTCTGTGCTGTAATAAAAAAAGATTGTAGACATCAGTTACCTCCCTCATTTATGTCTGAGTTCATAAATGTTAGTAGATTTAAATTTTGCACGAGAAAAATATTAAATAAAATATTAAGACTGAAATAAGACCCATTTTGTAGGTTTTTAGTTTTTAAAAGAAATTGTTTTGTATTTATAAACAATTGTGCTTCATAAATTTATTTACCAGGTTTTCAGATAGTTTTTAGGTATTTATTTAAAACAGATGCTGGCTTTGTTCTTTTTCTGATTCCATTATGTGTTTCAAACCCATTTACTGAGGTTTATTATTTAAAAAATAGAAAACATTTTGTGTCTTTTGATATTTGTTAATTCAATGTAAACCATATGTAGACTTTAAAACACACAATAAATAAGACACAGCTTTGCCTTATTTCTCTTTCATCAGCAAAATTTCTTTTGCATTTTGTGTGGAAACAGGTAAGGATGATTATAAATGGTTAGAAGCTATGTCTTTCTCAAGGGCAGAAACTCCATTTCATTGCTGGGGGGACCATAAACAGAAATTTTCCAAGAATAACTTTTTGGGGAGAAGCCAAAGGAACAGTAAAATGTACTATGCTGAAATATAAACATGGAACCTTATCCTTACAGTATACAGTATACTGAACAAGCCGTGGTTAACTTGGTTGAAAAGGCATGGCCAAATGTATTTAATAATCTTATTAATAGCAATATTAATTACTACATTTCAGCCCTCAAAAGCTGCATGTCACCAGAGGTTAATTATCACCATCTAAATCAGAATTGGCAAAATCCCATTGAGTTATGTGCTTGTGCTGTGTTCCCCCTCCCATTTCAAGCTCTTCTCTTAAGAGTTTTGAAAACGTTTCATTTAGAGGGGTTAAATATTATACAAATATTTGCTTCCATCAACAAAAAAGCTTAAATCTGTCTAAAAAGTTTAGGTAGTTTAGCTGGTTATGATTTAGGTGTTTTACACGGCAGTGTAATGAGTATTGAGGTAAACAAGATGCTCTCTGATTCCAAATGTTAATGGGTTTCATTTTATTGAGAAGAAGAATAAAAATGAAGTAAATAACCTGTGTGACATGTCTGTCGTTTTAAGTTGCTACACCTAGGAGCTCAGTTTTTTGTGCTTTATGGAGACAGCTCCAATGCTGTGTCTTTTTTTGGATGTTAGCTGATGGTACAAGGGACCAAACCATTGTACCAACAATTGGGGGCACAAGGTAAATATGCATAATTTTGCCTAGATGACCAGTGGATTTCCTTTTATTGCATTTTTATTTTTATATTCTTTAAAAATAGAAGTTTCTCTAATAATTTCTTTGAAGGGGACAAATCAGTTTTTCCCAGATTGCCTCCAAAACCTCCCCATCCCTGGGATTTCCACCTATGGCCTTCAAACAGGTCTACTACCTGAAACCTGTATGATCATATCACACCCAAGCCATTGGGAAATAATTTTTTTAAAAGGGAGGAGAAGAAAATGGAGAGCATGGAGATATTAGGGTGTTGATTGGATTTTGTTCTCAATTCAGCTCCCTGCCAGTGCCAATAACAAAGCGAGGATACAATAGTAGGGGAGGGGAGGAAGAGTGAGCAGGAAAGGTGGAGGAGGCGGATTTTGACTGTAATGGAGTCGAGACCCCTAACAGGCTGTCAGATGCTGGTTATTTGCTGCCCTAGTCACGCCTCACACTCAAGCACCCTGCACACACTTCCAAGAGTCAATCCAATGTTTGGCTTGACAGCTGCCGTGTTTGTGTGTGTGTTGTGTGTGCCCCAGTAATAAATATTAATTACACAATGGAGTGCAGGCCATGTGCCATCTCATCATGCTTTATCAACCCTCATAAAGAGCACTGAGGAGCATAGGAGAAGGATTCAGAAAAAGAAACGGGTGAAGGGAGTTAAACACCTTTGAAACTGGCTTTGGTTGTTCCTTGTTTTAAGGACACAACAGAATCTGACTGCACTGTTCAATGATTAGGATTAATTGGAATGTATGTACCTGACTTTGTGAAGTGCGTGCCTTGAGACAACATGTGTTGTGAATTGGTCGCTATATAAATAAAACTGATTTGAATTGAATTAAGGGTTTTTCCATGGAAACTGGAGCTTATCTTATACCACTTTTATTTTTGCTATTGACCTTGCTAATCAGTGATGATTAAATCTTGAAAAACTGTCGAGAGGACCTATTTTATGCCAGGTGATGCTGGCGGATGAATACACTGTTATGGCAAAACAGAAAAAAATTGTGCTGGAGCAGAGGGGGGTTGGGGGGTGGTTATAGCAGTGGCCTGCTGAGTCATCGTTGCCAGGCTAATCTGTAAAAGCAGCCCCCTTTGCCCCACAGAGTAATGGTTTATCGTGTGAAGTCTGGTGTTAGGGTAAGTGTGCAGGCCTGGCATGGTTGTGAACAGTTGCAATGGGTTTTGGGGTGCCTTAGCCTGACAGGGCCAGTCAGGCGGATGGGGCGGGTGTTGTTGTAGCTTTGACAGTGAAAAAAGCCCTGTGAAAGCAGCTCCCAGCTTTGCTGACTGGGAGAAGAGTTGGAGCTGCTCTCCCACAGCAAAGAGCAGCAAAAAAATCAAATCTTTTTCATCTTTGCTGTGGTTGGGTTTCTTTTGCTATTCACCTTTGTGTCTGGTCTGCTTGGCATCCTGGCTGAATGTTGTTTTATTACATTTGGTCTTTCTCGGGACCTCTGATTCTTACTTAGAGATCAGTTTAAGCCCAAAGAAGTCCTTTTTCTTCTCCCGAGGGCCTGCTTGAATTAGTTAAAGCTATTAAAGGGTCAAACACCCAAGTGAAAATAAATCCTGTGAATGCTACAGGCAGTCATACATAAAATCATATCTATCATATCTATTAAACATACTGTCAGAGAAAATATTGCTTTCTTCTGCTTGGTTGATGGTGTGTAGCTAACATTTGTTTCCTATTTGTAAACTTTTGACTCCTTTGTTAGAAATATCGTGCTAGGCAATTTTGCTAGAAGATACCTTCTGGGCTTTTTTCCTCCTTTTTAGCCATGACATGTTTGAAACATTGTCAGCATTTTTGAACGGTGGCTCTATTGGCATGTCAAACATAATGTATGTGAACACACACTTCTGATTTGAGCAAATGCAGATACCATCTCTTGGCTTAAAAATATAGATTTTTGTGTATTTTTCCCTTTTTTCCCCATTTCCTAAACATTTTTATTAGATGATTAGTTTTGCTGATGCCAACAATGACATTTCTAACCCAGCAAAAAATCATCAGTCCATTGTTCTCAAAACATTGAAGACTGTATATGATTTTACTTGTATTAATATTTACAGTGGTAAATAGGTAATGAACATGTCAGTGTTTTTCTCTGTAAATATGTTTCTAACAATGCAATTGACAGTAAATTCACACCATATGTCAGTACCAAGCCATGTAATCCACACAAATAAAAAAAATAATAATCAGTTCTGAACTCACTAATAAAATTTTGTGCAAAAAGGTAAAGAAAGCCGAGAAATCACCTGCAATATTTTGAGTACTCTGAAAGCAACTTTGTTCCAAATCAGCAAAAATTTGTATAAGCTGGTTTATTCCTAATTGATGGTCTATCAAAAGGTTGCTTATATCACTCAAGAAGCATCTCTTGATGGGTTAACACGAAAAGCTCTTAAAACGTTTGCTGCCTTGTTACTGCAAAACATAGTGATGGCATTTGTTAGGGAGGATTTTCTGAACTTCTGAATGTTCCAGTGAGAAAATTTCACCATATTTTTACCAATTTTTGGGATATGGAACACTTCTGTACATAACAACAAAAACACACACCAAGAGTGACCTTTGGAACCTCATGGTCTGAAGCTGTTTTCCAGCATATGGTACTGGTTGAACTAAAGGATGAATGGACAGTCTTTAATAAGACTGTTAGTAAGTGTTTTAAGTAATTCCACTTTATTATATAAAACTTAAATATGGGCTAATTTGGATTTATTTATCTGTGTGTGGATTACTTGAGCTGTTAAAACATCTCATGTGAATTTCAGGTCAATAGCCTCATTAGAAATATATTAACTGAGAAAAATTATGTGTTCAGTACTTATTTCCTTTGCTGTATGTATTAAATATAGGTTTTCATTAAGTTGGTAAATGCTGTTGTTTGCATTTAAGGACATAACGGCCCAATTGAGCGCTACTGTTCATATGTGTTTGTATCTCCTCCAAGAGTGTATAGTGAACAAACCGTGACTGCTTGGACCGTGTATCCACACACTGAAAACACAGGATAAACCTTGTAGAATATAAAGTGGATGTGAGAGGCTCCATGCTCTGAGAACAAACACGGGAGTTTGTTACATATGAAATTGATTTTATTGATATTTTTTTAATTGATTAAATTAATATTTTATGCATCGATTAAATCCATCAACTATATCAATGCCATAGTTATAGATTAGGGTATTACCTTGTGCGGTGTGCGTGCCACTCTATGATTCTTCAGTGTCATTCCAAACATGTTGGTAACAGGATAATTGGATTCTCAACTGCACCAGATGTGACTGCAGGGTATTACAGTTTCACAAATGCACAATTTGACTACTGGTTTAAAATCACACATATCCAACCCTACCTGTTATTTATGAACTAAATGTGCACACATGCTGAAAAAACTGTGATTTTTAAACATGCTCTGCTGGCATACAAATTTCTTATGAGGAGACTTTTAACACCTCAGTTCAAAAAGTAGTTGTCTTATAATTTCCCTGCTCTACATCTTTTCTGATCTAAGCTATTTGAGCAACTGCAAAAAAAGTGTAAGACTTCATTTTTAATTTGGTGTGAGACTGTGCAACTCTTGTATGTTAAAATGTGACTTTCAAAGTGCTTTGATTTTAGCAAATGTTATTTCCAACCCCTTTTTGTCCAAGAATATTTTAGAAAGTACATTTTAGTGTTTATTCTCTAATAATCATTGCTCAAAAACTGCAGTGATGTTAACAAAATGTGAACCAATTTCTACTGGGTTTCAGCTGGCTTTTCTCCATGCACAGGAAACAGCTCGGCTTTTTTAACCAATTTAATTTTCTGTCTTTATTCATGCAGGCACAGAAATCGTGGATAGAAAGGGCATTCAGCAAGAGAGAATGTGTTCATATCATTGTGAGCGCCAAAGACCCCCATAGGTGAGTGCAAATGTTTGTTAATGCTTATAAATTATACTCTGCTATATTTCAGCAAATCCATTGTATTTTTAATTGTCTAGCATTTGCCTGCATGATGGTGTGGTGGTTAGCACTGTTGCCTTGCAGCAAAAATGTCCCACGTTCGACTTCTGGCCAGGGGCCTTTCTGCATGGAGTACATGCACGGGGGAGAACGTAGGTTACTCCGGTTTCCTCCCACAGTCCAAAAACATAACTGTTAGGTTAACTGGCCTCTCTCAATTGCCCCGTAGGTTTGAATGGTTGTGTGCATGGTTGTTTGTCCTTTGTGTTGCCCTGTGATGGACTGGTGACATCTCCAGGGTGTACCTCGCCTCTCGCCTATTGACCGATGGAGATAGGCGGCAGCTCCCCCGCGACCCTATACGGAACAAGCGGGTACAGAAAATAAATAATTTTAGATGTTTCATTTTTTTGGCCATGGTCTGTTTAATTTTATCTGATAAAGGATAGAAAAGCACATTTGTATGATCACCTAAAGCTGATGAAAAGCTAGTTTCAAAAACTTGTTGAACTTGTTAGAGCCCACCTGTTATCGCAAAACATCCTGGAACTGTTTAGAATCCTTTCAAGGGAACATTAAAGTTTATATTGTACATAAAACCACAACAGCAATTCTCACTGTTGCAAATCTCACTAGCTAATCTCACTGATCTAATAATAATGACGGTGTAATTGTTCCATATAATTTATCTTCTCGACCCAACAAATGTCTAAGATAATAAAATCTTCTGAACCCAATCTGTATAATGGTGAGACTGTAAAACAGCATTTGGTTATTGGTTGGTTATTTTTGGTTATTTTTTGATAACAAGCTAAGATGGTTTGGCTGATTTTCATTAAGCACCATACAAACTCAAACATACACAAGAAAAGCTTCTGGCTTCTTGATAAACAACACTGGCATGGTCACACAAAATCAAGTGAATGTTAAGAGTAGGAGAAAGCTGGAAAGCGATGATTCTTATTACTATACCAACTTTTTTTGTCAAAGTGTTCATACTTCATTTATGCTTATGGCAGAGGGAGGAAAATAAACTTTGGTGAGAGATGAAAAAAAAGATGAAAATCAATGCATCCTGACTCTTCTTTTAAGGACTCTCATTCTACCTTAATCACAAATTTTGAAAGCTGCATTTATTAAATCTGAATAAGTATTTGCTCACTTAGGAATAACACAAATCATAACTGTCATTCTGCCAAGTCTTATGGTTGCTAAAATGGAGAAGTAGATGAGAACAAACAGGGAAGCAGACAGATGTTTTAAAAGGAGGGAACAAAAACCGAGTCGGTAAGATGCTGCACAGGCCTGCAAATCCTTCATCTCTCCTCCCTATAAGAAGATGAAAGTGAGATGACAAGCTGCCACTTCAGCCTTTCCCACCTCTTATACACAATTATGGCAGCTTTTCAAACTCTTCTCTCCATCACTCTCTGACAGTTTCTTCTCTCATTCTTATTGTTACTGTCGCTTTGCGTAGGGCTCACACTTCACAACATTTCAATTATTTCAGGTAAGGCCATGTGTAATACGCTGGTCTTAACTTGGCTCTAACCTTCTTCTCCTCCTGTACAGGTGCTGTTGTGGTCGTCTCATAGGTCAACATGTTGGTTTGCCTCCTGGCATCTCATCTAGTCAAAATGACAAAGCAGAGCGTTTGACCAAAAATGACAGCCTGTCAGAGAAGTGGTCAATCAGCAAGCACACACAGCTCAGCCCCACTGATGCCTTCGGCACCATCGAGTTCCAGGGAGGAGGACACTCCAACAAAGCCATGGTGACTCTCCTTAGTGTTAAGAGTTGCAATTTATGGGTGTTGCAAGATCACACACAGCAAAACCTCCAGTATTAAAATTGTAAAATATTGCTCATCTCAAGCAAGTTTTTATCATGCAGCATGTCTTCAACTGGCTAAATGTACTATGGAGATTCTCCCAACTTTTTTAAATCTTTTTTTTTTTTTTATGGCAGTATGGCTTTCTGCTCAGGGCAGCTCACTACAAGGTGCACCACGTAAACAGTAAAATGTAAAAAAAACACAAAAATTTAGTTGTGCAAGGGTCATCCTGCGTTGTGCACATTGCAAACACTGTAAGTACATATTGCTGTACAGTCGAGGTGGCTGATGATATAGACGTTTTGGGCTGATTCTCAGCTTAGGATTCAGTACTGAATTAAAGTGTGATTTCAGTGTTTTTAAGAACCCTAAACTACATGTGACGATCTCTAGTTTTGTCAACTGGATTATTGTACACTGAACAAAAAAAAAAAAGTACAGGAATCCATGCAGGCATTCAGCCTTTTAAACCCAGTTATGAAATCCATCTGGTTGAACATTGGAAATATACAAAAAGATTTAAAAATAGCAATTGTTTTGTATCGTTAGTTGAGATAGTGATGGAACAAAGAGGAGAAGTAAAATAATCTATTTCTATTCTGTATGAAAACAGAATATAAATAGACTCTAGGTTTGCAGCACTGGCAAAGAAAAGAAAATGTTAGATGTGTGGGTGTGTGAAATAAATTTTTCGGGTACAGTAGTCACATAAAGGCTTTGTTAGATAAATATAGATAAGCATTGTTCAGATTATTTGGCCAGTTAAGATTTTTCATATTTGTTATACTGCAAAACAGAGAAATTATACAAGAACTCATTAGGACACTTCATCTATCTTACCTTGTAGTTTATTGTAAATTACTCAATCAAACAAGATAACAAGCAAGTTCCTAACAACACAACAAAATTATTTTAATTATTGTAGCTAATATAGGAATAAAAAGAGTTATTGCTTTAAATCAATAACATATCTTCACAGGACACTGTGAGATAATACTTATCTGAATAAATATTCAATCCATAAAGCAATCTAGTGGTACATTTTATCCACACAATTTCCATCTATGATAATAATATGAACAAAGTAATAATAAATAAATAATAATAAAATGTCAGGTTATACACCTGATGTAACATTTGATGTGTTAACACATTCTCCATAACGCGTTTATTGGAGTGTTCTGAAATACTGATCCTCAAGAAATGTTTTAATGTTATACCTTCATCGTTATCTCTTGTCTTACATATAATCTCTATAACAAACAAAAGTATTCACGCCCCTTGAACCTTTTCACAATTTGTAATGTTACTGCTATACATCTGTATTTCCCTGCTGCCACACACCTGATTTAAATGTATGGCTGATGAGCAGGCTTCTGTGCCTCTTTATGACATAATGACAAGGTAATGTAATCAATTCAGTTAGGTGTGCTGGAGCACACACTGAAAACATGCAGGAAATTGGGCCCAAAGGAAAAGGATTGGAGACCACTACTCTTTACGGTTTTTGGCAAACTGCAAATGGGACTTCTTGTGGCTTGTCTTTTCAACAATAGCTTTTATTTTGCCACTGTTTCATAATGGCCTGATTTCTGGAGTGAGCGGTTAATAGTTGTTCTTTGAAAGCTTTCCTCACTGTGCTGTAGACTTCTGCATGGTTCTTTTGGCTACTATGATTAATGCTCCCCTTCCATGACCTGTGCATTTAGGTTGATGGCTTTGTCTTGGTAGGTTTGCAGTTCTACAATTCTCTTTTCATTCTTGGATGATGCACTGAACAGAGCTCTGCGAAATGCCCTGAAGTCTGAGGTCCTCACATAGCCTGAGACTGACGTTTTTTTCTGTTTACTAATTAGATGAATGTGGAAAGCCATTGGTTGCACTCACTTTCGTTTAGAGACATTACATTAAAGGTGGCTGAATACAATTACCCCCCTCACATTTCAGATTTTTATTTGTAAACATAAAAAATAAAACAATTTTTTGTTTCCATTGCACTTGTCATTGAAGTTTATGGTTGTAACATAAAAGTATGAAACGTTCAAGAGATGTTAATACTTACACAAAACACTTTAAATCTTCTTAGACAATGTTTATTATGCTTTATTTACAGTATGTGCGGGTGTCTTATGACACCAAGCCTGACCTGCTGCTCCACCTGATGACCAAGGAGTGGCAGCTGGAGCTTCCCAAGCTGCTCATCTCAGTCCATGGAGGACTACAGAACTTTGAGTTACAGCCTAAGCTCAAGCAGGTCTTTGGCAAAGGGCTCATCAAGGCAGCCATGACTACAGGGGCCTGGATATTTACAGGAGGTGTTAACACAGGTAAAAAAACAAGACTAACTAAGCTAAAAAAATAAATGAAAGTCATTTATGTTTGTAAAATATCCAGAATTTAACAAAATAAATAAAATAAAAAGCTTTCCATATTGAAAGTCACTTGCACTGTACAGCCAAACACTCATTTCACAAATGAAGTGGGCACTTCCAGCAGGTGTATGATGAGTATGTAGAAATGTTTCGCATGGATGATTAGCTATTAAAGAGCTCTTTGTCAAGCCAGAATGAGCTCTCAGGATGATGAACCACTGGATCCCTGTCATATCGCTCAGTGGGTGGTTTGCAGATCGTGCTCACTCAACTCACACTTAAAGTAGCACCAGACACACGAAGTGATACCACTGATTTATTAATTAAAGGACACTGAATTAAATTAATTTCAATCAGACTAAATGGCTTATTTTTAAGCATAAAAGTCACAACTTCATGTGACATGCCATGGAAAACAAAAAGTACCTAATGTGGTTTCAGGCATGGGAAGCAAATCTGTGAAGGAACAATTGTAACTTATACCATCACCATCTATATGTTGTTCAGTGTAACACAATGTTAAGTTTCTGAATTCCTCTGGAAAGCAAATACAGTATCTCACAAAAGTGAGTACACCCCTCATTTGTTTGTAAATATTTTAATTTATCTTTTCATGGGACAAAACGTGAAGATATGACACTTTGATACAATGTGAAATAGACAGTATAAAAATTGTATAACAGTGTAAATATGCTTTCCCCTCAAAAAAGAGGGGAGTGGTCCATGACAGATAGAGTTGTGAAAAATCCTAGCAGAATTATCCCAAGACTTTGCATCGGTCATTACAAGGTGTGGTTTCTCTGCAACTTGAAAAAAAAATGTTTATCCAGCTATAGATACGCTTGTTTGAATATATTAGAGCCTGTATGTACAATTCTGGCCCCCTAAGAAAATCCACACAAATGTTTTACTTGTTTGACTAAAACTCCTGAAAGATGTTTGTTGTATTATCATTCCATTCTCAAAAAGTACAGTATAAATAAATCATCAACAGCCATTTTGATGATTGTTGTATGAAAGCTTCTAACCATAACTGGTTGGTTTATTTTCCATCATGCAACTTTAATGGCTTAGATTGACTCAAATGCTTGTCCATTTTTGGCACATAGAGAACTCATTTCTTTGCTCTTGAACTTTTAACTAGGAGGTAGTATTGACATTGCATTTGAGAAATGTTTTGATTTACCCTTACCTTTGTGTGCAGTACATTAGATCGCTTTAGCTTCTGTTTTTTCATTGCTTCTCAGGAACATATTCTTTTTTAGTAAATAAAGATTTCTTTTAGTGGAGTCGATGATAGAAAAACAGCGGGGGTTGTAATCTTTAGTAGCACATAAGAAAACTGGCAAACAGAAAATAGTACAGTATTGAGTGATGGAGGATGCCCACACTTGAATACAAAAAGGAATTGAACGTACGATTTAGTGACAGAATGGGTACAGAAGCAAGAGAGAAGCTTGAATAATGGATGGTTGGCTGAATTGGACGGACAGTGGGTGGAGGTGGAGAAAGAATGAATGTCAGCTGGAAAAATGTGATAAGATGGCCTCCAGGTCTGACTGCTGCTCCCCTGAGGATGACACCTAGATGCTTGAAGAAGTGTGTGTAAGCCCGCGTGGATGTCTTTTCACATGCATCCTTTGCTCCTAACAGGTCCTGTTGAAATATCACAACAGTGTGCATGATCGTGACATTAAGCTGTTAATTGATTGTGACAAAACATCTCTTTTTCTCTGTCTCTCTGAATCTTATAAACACAGGGGTGATCCGCCACGTGGGGGATGCGCTGAAAGACCACGCCTCCAAGTCAAGGGGCAAAATCTGCACCATTGGTATAGCTCCATGGGGCATTGTAGAAAATCAGGAGGACCTTGTTGGCAAAGATGTAAGTCTCAGCCAAGCTTAACAGTTACTCAATAGGAACTTTCATGCTTTAGCAGCCATTTGTGTGTCTATTGTATTCAACTAAATGTGTGAACTGTTACACGACAATCAACATGTTGTAAAACACTAATATTTTGCAGGTTTTTTAAAGAAAATTTGTTTTATTATTAGCTCCTGTGCCTATTAGACCTTTGCACCAGGGTTCAGCCTATTAACCGAGCTGCAGAGTTAGCCAGTCCGATCTGTGATAAACACTCATTCACAGTGAGTTGCACAGATGGCAGATCCTAATAAGACTGCGGAGCTCATGCTGACTCGTTACATTTCTGGGATTCACTATGACGTTTTAGCTAAGATTTCATCAGAATGTGTTCTACTGTGTTCTACTGAACAAGTCAAGCAGAGCCAATTAATGTCAGTAGCTAAAATAAGATGATTGAATGCTGAGGGACTTATTTTCTCACTTGATTAGTCTTAACTGTGCGCCTAATGATGAGATGACTTTACCTCGTATCGTTAGGCACCACTCCAGTTCACCATGCTCCAGTGTTTGAATGCATCAGGGTCTGGTTTGGATTTTAGATCTAATAAGTGTAAAAAGGTCTCAGTCTTAGAGGTAATATGAAGAACTTGCAGAAGATGGTCCTCCAGATCAAAAAAGAAGTCATCTGGGGTGATTCAGGTATCTGATCAGGATGCTATCTTGTTGCTTCTTTTAAGAAATTTTCCAAACACATCCCACAGGAAGGAGACCCCAGGGTAGACTGAGAGCTTGGTGGAGGGACTCCAGAATGGGCTGCAGAGAGTCACTTGGGAAGGGAATGTTATAACTTTGCAACCAGTTCATGAATAATAATAGACAATGGATGGACGTCCGTCCGTCCGTCCATTTAAAGTCATTAAAAAAACACTGAAAGCTCTGAAATTTGGAATCTGAGCTTTGCACTCTAAAACCAGCTCATATGAGCCCTTCAAACATTCATCAGGGCTCCTATACATTGTTTATGCCAGAACGTTGTTCTTTTTCAAACAATGCTGATAAACAGTAAAGAATATTGTACTTTTGAAAAAAAAGAAATTTGGAGATCTGCAGGAATTCCTAAAGATCCCTAAAAGAAACAAAGACATAGGAGATGGGAAAGAACATGGAGATGGCAGCCCAGAAAACAAGGAGGGAATGTTTAAAGTGTGTTTCTCCCTATGCATCTAAGCTTAGAACATCTCCAATATACGGTTTGATGACCACATGTTGTTCTTTTTGTCAACTGCCATTTGCGATACTAATAACATGAAAAAGAACACATTTATTGCAGTACTTCTTTGATCAAAGTTCTTTAAAATATCTTGGATGTGATGAAAGCCCGTGTTTTGAATCATATCTTTATGTTCATCAGCCTGCCTCATTATACACACCCTGAGTGACATACAGGGGTTGGACAATGTGAAACATGTATTGTTCTCTGATGATATCACGACCAAAGACAGAGAACCCAAATTCAGCCAAACACAAAGTGATAAGTAAAAAAGGTTTATTCAGAAACTCAGGATCAGAGAGCAGAAGAACAGCAGTCAGCTTCCAGGAACCACTGAGAACAGATTAGTTAGTGGCTGAATAAAACTCAGGATCTGCAAGGAGTTAGATAAAGCCACTAACCTTCTCAGTCTGGTGATGAGGCACAGAATCCAGAGGAGGAAGAGATCCAGACAGTTAATGAGGAAGCGTCCAACAGACTGAAGTCAGATTGCCGACTGATCCAAATCCTCCGGGGAACCAGCTGACGCTGTGACAGGAACACAGAGAGCTGTGATTGTCCTCTTGACAATAAATCCAGGCAGACTAGAGAGCCAGGCGAACTCAGGCTGAATAAACCAGTTGATAGGCTGAGACGTAAATCCAGGGACAGAAACAGGGTCGAATTCCAGGGCTAGAGGCGTCAGACAAGGGGCAGGCAGAGACATAAACCAGAGGCAGAAAACAGAGTCGAAATCCAAAATCCAATCCGTCAGACAAGAAGCAAGCAAGAGGGAATAATCCGTAAGGTAAGGCAAGGTCATGGAACGAGATCAGTCAGGAAGGAACGCTGGATAACTACTCACAAATGTTTTCGAAAATCTGGCACCGTCTGCCTGTCAGAGGGCTGTATATAACTGCAGCTCCACAGGTGTGTGGCATGACGGTGATTGCGCAGCAGTGCAGCAGCAGACAGGTGAAGCAGATGAGTTAATTGCATGAGTGAGAGCAGAGCAGGCAGATGGGCCAGGATCATAACAGTACCCCCTCCTCAAGGTCCGGCTCCGGACGGACCCGGGGCTGATCAGGAAAGGAGGCGATGGGAACTCTCGGATGAGGGTTTTGTCCACTATGAATCGTGCCGGAATCCAGGACTTTTTTGTCAGGGGCCATAGCCCTCCCCGTCCACCAGGTAACGTATGCCACGTCCCTGCCGTCTGGACCCCGGATGATGCGCCGGACAGTGTAGACTGGGCCATCAGCAAGAAGCCGGGGGGGTGGAGGGGGCCCGGAGGTGGGCCCGAGACGGGACACCACATAGGGCTGGATCCGGGGCACGTGGGAAAGGTAGGGTGAACTCTCATGGCACGAGGCAGACGTAAACGAACAGCCACAGGATTGATGATCTTGGATATGGGAAAGGGTCCCACAAAACGAGGTGCCAGCTTATGGGAGTCAACCAGAAGCGGGAGGCCCTTGGTGGGGTAGCCAAACTTCTGTCCCCCCTTGTGCTATTGGAGTAGGGATTCTCCGACGTTTTGCTGTGCGTGCCTGCAACCTCCGACATTCTGATCATAGACCTTCTTGCCTTCCTCCAGATGCGCTGACATCTAGGGCCGCGGCCTGAGCAGAAGGAACCTCAGCCTCTTTCTCCTGGACAGTGAACAAGGGTGGCTGAAAACCAAACACAACTTGGAAAGGGGATAACCCCGTGGCACTAACCGGGAGGGTGTTGACAGCATATTCAACCAAGGGTAAAGTTTGAGACCATTTGGTTGCATCGGACTCACATAGTGTGCGAAGTTTGGTCTCCACCTCCTGGTTGGCCCTCTCCGTCTGTCCATCTGACTGTGGGTGAAATCCTGAGGACAAACTAACAGTAAGCCCCAGCAGGAACAAAACCTCTTTCCAGAAACGTGACACAAACTGGGTGGGCCCTCTGTCTGAGGACAATGTCTGTGGGTATGCCGTGAAGGCGAAAAACCTCACGTGCCAGAATGTCCCCTATTTCCCTTGGCTGAGGGCAAACTTTTTGAAAATTCTGTCGATGATCTGGGTGTTGTCAACAGAACTGTGAAACCATTAGAGACTGGCAAACCTGTGACGAAGTCCATGGCTATGTGTGACCAGGGACAAGGAGGAATGGGTAGGGGATGCAAGAGTCCGCAACCAGGAGGGCGATGAGAAGACTTGGCTTGGGAACACTGAGTACAGGCCGTGACATCTTTGACAAGAGATGACCCCAAAACTGAGTTCGGACCATCTGTACCGTCCTGCTGATACCAGGATGACAGAACAGACGTGAATTATGGCATGAATTACATATTACCTTGGGTACGAGGCGTTCTCGGGACGCAAAACACCGTTCAGGTGGGCATGAAGTTGGGACAACTTAGTACCTGGGTCGGATTCCGTTATGGTGGCAGGTCTTTACCTCCATGAAGTTTCTGCGTCTGGTTTGTCTCACTGTAGTTTGATTCCAGTATCTGAAAAGTACCACTAATTTTGAGAATTGCACTTGAATTCTTAATTCCATGTGGATCCTGTAAAAAAAAAAAGACCCCACCTAGCCTGCCTGTTGATGGCGCTTCTAGACATTGGTCTGCATCTCGTCTGACTCCGTGTCTCTGTTTTGACCTGTCCATATCATGGACCGGGGTTTTTTTTCCTTAGCCCCCTCTAGTATGGCAATGCGCTCCACTCCTCGAGAGCCAACTTGACTGCCAACAGTTCCTCGGTCCCCCCACATCATAATTGCGCTCTGCTTGGGACAAAGTCCTAGAAAAGAGGCACATGGGTGAATACGGCCATCAGAATTTCTTTTTGTTTTAGGACAGCTCCAACCCCCTGTGTTTTGAGGCGTCAACCCTCCACAATAAACTGTTTATTCCATCTGGTTGGGGTCCGTAGGAACAGGAGCAGACGTAATAATCCTTTAAGCCTTTGACAAAGCTCTTTCAGCCGTCTCATTCCAACAAACCTTGTCTTGGGATGATGTGAGAGCATTAAGAGGGGCTGCAACAAGGCTATAGTTCCTGATGAACCGTCTGTAAAAATTAGCAAACCCCAGAAAACCTTTGACGCTGTTTGCGGTCGTTAGGAGAAGGGGGGCCATTCCAAGACTGCCTTGACTTTTGGAGGGGTCCACTATAACCTTGGTCTGGAGAAATGATGAATCCAAAGGAATGAAGTGAATAGTGGTGTGAAACTCACACTTTCGATGCTCAGCTCTCAAACAGTGATTTTTGAAGAAGACGGAGGAGGACAGCCCGGACATAATTCTGTGGTTTCCAGATCCTGAGAATAAATCAGAATGTCATCAGGTATACAAAAACAAACTGTCCAACCATATCCCTCAGGACATCATTCACCAATGCCTGAAAAACTGCAGGGGCCATTGGTTTAACTAAAAGGCATTTTACAAGGTACTCATAGTGACCAGTAGGGTGGTTTAAATGCCGTCTTCCATTTCAATCCCTCCTTGATACGAACAAGGTGGTAAGCGTTTCTCAAATCCCCTTAGAGAAGATCTCGCGCCCTGAATCTGGTCGAAAGGCAGTGTTCATAAGGGTAGAGGGTATCGGTTCTTGACGGTGATGTCGTTTAAAAAACCCCTGTAGTCGATACGTGGTCTCAAGGAACCCATCCTCCTTCATTCCCCCAAGAAGAAGCCTGCCCCTTGCTGGAGAAGAAGAGCGTGTCTGATAACACCAGCTTTTAGTGACTCATCAACATACTTCTTCCTCATGGCTTGGTTCTCTGGTCCTAACAATGAATACAATCTAGGACGCCTGGTAGGAGGCCTCAATGCCGAGTCATAGGGTCTATGAGGTGAAGTGCCGTAGCCCTGGACTTGTTGAGAAACCTCCTTAAGTGCATGATATTTCGGGTGGTACCTAGACAGATCAGGATATGTCTCCTCCAGCCATCAATGTCATTCTCCGGAAAAATATCTGTAGAGGCAGAAGACAGGCAAGTGGCCGAGCAGGACTTAGCCCAGCAAAATCTCTTTTGGCTTGCCCAGTCAATATAGGGATTGTGCTTTTGTAACCAGGAGGCCCCTAAAACAATGGGGTAGTTTAGGAGGTTGATAATCCTGAATGTGAACCTCGTCCTGATGATGGCCCCCGCAGTGTGAGTTTTATTACCTCCGTCTTGTAGTAATGAAACTGTTGATACTATGACCATCCAAAAGCCAGGACATTACGGGTGGTCAGACGTGGGAAGGAGCTTGATGTCATGGTCCCTGGCGAACGACTCATCCATAAACTCCGTGTCCGCCCCTGAGTCAATGAATACTGACACCTGATGAGAAGTGGAAAGACATTGAATAGTTTTGCAGGAAATGAGCATGAGGAGACAGACAGCTGACTTCGCGGCTCAGTAGAAGAGTTCTCCTCACCATCTACTGAGCCTGGGCTTTTAATTTAAAAACCGGACCTTGAATGCAACATGACCCTGTCCACCACAATAAACAAACACAGTTTATTCTTCCTTCGTCGATCTCGTTTTCCCCCACCCCGCAGAAATCTTAGAAACGACCCAACTGCATGGGCTCTCCCTTCCGGGTCACAACAGTGATCAGAAGGGGGTGGAAGACCTTGGGTTCTAGGTGGGGAAAGGACTGTGAGCTGAAGGGGAATTAACCCGTCTATGAAGCTTCTCCCTCCTCCTTTCTGTGAGGCCGCAAATCGATGCGGGTTGCCAGGTCCTCAAGTTGGTGAGGGAGGCAGGGTAGCCCGGGTAGCCAGTTCATCCCTAATGTTACTCATTATGTTCATTGCATGAAAGCATCTATTTTAGCATGCTCATTCCAAAGACTGTCTGCTGCCAGTAAATGAAAGTCAATGATATAAGATGTAACACTTCTCTCTCCTCCCTGTTTATGGAGAGTAAACCTCTGGCAGCTTCACGACTAGGAAAGAACTGGAATAAAAAAAAAAAAAAAAAAATCCAAAAAACCCTGATGAGATCTTTGGGAAATATGCAGAATAAGAAGCACATGTGATCGAAACATTGTGCCACTCAGCAGTCCCCATTGCTATCCTTTCCCAGAGAGAGCAGGGAATAACAAATGCCACCTTAGAGCGCTCAGAAGGGACGAAGAAGGCTGAAGCTCAAAATGAATCTCACATTGAGTAAGAAAGCACTGGCACTGGTCCGGGATTCCCCTAAACAGTTTCAGAGGGGCGTGAGTCTAGGTTCTCTTACCACAACGGAAAGATCAGGAACTCTGGGGGAAACAGGCTGTGAGGACGCTGGCGTGGAAGCAGGAGTCATGGATCGCAGCATAGAAATCACTTCCCCCCAAGCCGGAATTAGAACGGGCAATAGATTGATCAACTATTAGTGTGCCACTGCTGTGCTGGCGATGGGTCCATCTTTTGCCAGATTTTTTACTATCACGACAAGAGACAGAGACCCAAATTCAGCCAAACACAAGTGATAAGTAAAAAAAGGTTTTATTCGGAACTCAGGATCAGAGAGCAGAAGACAGCAGTCAGCTTCCAGGAACCCCGGAGAACAGAGAGACTAGTTAGTGGCTGAATAAAACTCAGGATCTGCAAGGAGTTAGATAAAAGCCACTAACCTTCTTCAGTTCTGGTGATGAGGCACAGAATTCAGAGGAGAAGAGATCCAAACAGTTAATGAGGAAGCGTCCGAACAGACTGAAGTCGGAATTGCCGACTGATCCCAATCCTCCGGGGAACCAGCTGACGCTGTGACAGGAACACAGAGAGCTGTGATTGTCCTCTTGACAATAAATCCAGGCAGACTAGAAGCCAGGTGAACTCAGGCTGAATAAACCAGTGGCTAGGCTGAGACGTAAATCCAGGGACAGAAACAGGGTCGAATTCCAGGGCTAGAGGCGTCAGACAAGGGGCAGGCAGAGACATAAACCAGAGGCAGAAAACAGAGTCGAAATCCAAAATCCAATCCGTCAGACAAGAAGCAAGCAAGAGGGAATAATCCGTAAGGTAAGGCAAGGTCATGGAACGAGATCAGTCAGGAAGGAACGCTGGATAACTACTCACAAATGTTTTCGAAAATCTGGCACCGTCTGCCTGTCAGAGGGCTGTATATAACTGCAGCTCCACAGGTGTGTGGCATGACGGTGATTGCGCAGCAGTGCAGCAGCAGACAGGTGAAGCAGATGAGTTAATTGCATGAGTGAGAGCAGAGCAGGCAGACGGGCCAGAATCATAACAGATGAGTCCACCTTTACTGTTTTCCCCACATCCGGGAGAATTACGGTGTGGAGAAGCCCCAAAGAAGTGTACCACCCAGACTGTTGCATGCCCAGAGTGAAGCATGGGGGTGGATCAGTGATGGTTTGGGCTGCCATATCATGGCATTCCCTTAGCCCAATACTTGTGCTAGATGGGCGTGTTACTGCCAAGGACTACCGAACCATTCTTGAGGACCATGTGCATCCAATGGGTCAAACATTGTATCCTGAAGGCAGTGCCGTGTATCAGGATGACAATGCACCAATACACACAGCAAGACTGGTGAAAGATTGGTTTGATGAACATGAAAGTGAAGTTGAACATCTCCCATGGACGGCACAGTCACCAGATCTAAATATTATTGAGCCACTATTGGGTGTTTTGGAGGAGCGAGTCAGGAAACGTTTTCCTCCACCAGTATCACGTAGTGACCTGGTCACTATCCTGCAAGAAGAATGGCTTAAAATCCCTCTGACTACTGTGCAGGACTTGTATATGTCATTCCCAAGACGAATTGATGCTGTATTGGCCGCAAAATGAGGCCCTACACCATACTAATAAATTATTGTGGTCTAAAACCAGATGTTTCAGTTTCATTGTCCAACCCCTGTATATATTCTCTTGAGTTTTGTTTGATCATGAGAAAATTCATTACTTCATCCTCTTAGCTGTGTGTTGGTAACATGGCAGAATTGTTAAGGTGCAATAAAATAGCAGAAAACTGAAGCTTTAATAGTGGAAAATATTTGCAGATTGCTCTTGAAGCTATTCGAAAAAAGCTTATAGGATACGCTAACAGTACAACTTAAGCAAAATTGAAGATTGTTCCTGAAAAGAGGCGTAAAGTACGATACTGAATGATTTCATCAGCATAAAATAGACTTTTTCATCTGTTCAAAATTTGGTTGTGGTTTTACCTGAATTCCTTTATTCAATCTCTCCTCTTGTTGCGAAGATATTCTACCAGCAACTTGCCTGAATGTTTTCACATAACAAATCACCTTGTCTACAGGTTAACACTCCCCTTTCACTTTGTGTATTTAAGCTTTTTTCTCATTTTACCGTCTTCCCTCTTTGGCAAGGTGGTGCGTCCGTACCAAACTATGTCCAACCCCATGAGCAAGCTGACGGTTCTCAACAGTCTTCACTCCCACTTCATCCTGGCAGACAATGGCACCACAGGAAAGTATGGAGCTGAAGTCAAACTGCGGCGCCAGTTGGAGAAACACATCTCCCTGCAGAAGATCAACACACGTGAGTGGACTTTAACATATCTGAGAGGGTCACATGCAGACTGACCTGTGTGTACCCTAAATCACAGGCATGGTTTTCAATAACAGCATAATGAAGCTTTAATTGTCATTTTATGATGAACAATACTTACCAGATAACTGGATTTATAGATAAAAACTGTCTAAAATTATGCATTAATTAACTGTCTAAAATTATGTATTATTCTGGCATTTATCAAATGTCAGAATAATGAGCAAGATGTATTTTTTAACTTTTTTCAAATGTAAGAGTTTGCATACATTTTTTATCTGGTAGTATTACCTTTAAACTGTATGATTTGGGTCAAATATTTGGGGTATCCTACAACCTTCTGACAGAACTAGTGTAAATGATTCAGGTTTATAGGCCACCTTACTCACACAGACCTTTCAGCACTGCCAACAAATGTTCAAAGGGACTGAGACGAGGAGTTTGTGATGACCACACCAAAACATTGACTTTGTTGTAATTAAGCTACATTGTCAGTAATATGGTGGTATGCCTGGGGTCCTTGTCCATTTGGAAGACAAATTATAACTTTCTCGCTGATGTCTTGGGATTTTGCATCAATATTTCCACATAATGTAATTTTTGGACAATGTCTATGATGCTCATGATCTATTTTGTGAAGTGGTAAAAAATTAAAGCACTCACTTGAGTGCTTATTTAAGAGCTTCTGCAAGCTTCCAGAGCATCAGGAAGCAGGTTTAACCAAGTGAAAGTCATTTCGGAATTGTCAGAACAACTTTTCTTCACTGCCTGAACAGTTGCTGATGTTTGACGATAGTGGCGTTACAAGGTTATGCTGAATCAAACTGCACTTGCAGTGAGGATTCAGGAAAACTGTCTTGGTTGAGAGATGCTGCAAATGCACTTTCTTCTCTCTTCATCTGCGAGTCATGTGACCTGTGGACTTCCCTTTGTCATCCTATGCCTGGAGTCATATCAAAGGGGCTGGGAAGGCAAAGGGATGCCCAGATGTCATGGAAGCATCAGATTTCATTTTTTAATGTTATTTTTTATTTTAATTCAAGGTGAGCAGATGTAATTGTGGTACTCTACAAAGAAAGCATGATAATAAATCCTATTGTTGTTTTGTACATACAGTATATATCACAGAGGGATCACCCTCAAACTCTAATGGTACCTTTTAACTAGGCAGTGTAAAAATTGCAGACAATGAATTTTGGTTATTTTGTCCTCCTCAGGATGCAGCTTGCTAATACGATGAAGTGAAATCAGTTTAAATGGATCTACAGGCATATTTTAAATAGTCTAAATTTCTGTTTTTACATTTCTTGATTATGTGATTATCATTTGTGAGTCATGAGGAGTACAGTCATCTCTATTTATTTTCTTTTGTTGAAGAACCGACCAAATTAAACCTTCAAATGCTATTCGGATTTTATCGAAATCCAGCACAAAGTAGTGCCTAATTGCAAGGTGCAATAAATACGGAAACATGCTTTTCAAAATTCTGAAAAATAAAATCTAAGAAGTATGATTGCATTTGTATAAAGCTCATCTCAGTCAATATACTGTGTAAGAATCTTTTACTTCAGTTCCAGCTGCAAGCCTTTTGGAGTCTTTCTCTGGCAGATTTGTACATGTAGAGACTGAAAACGTTGCCCATTCTTCTTTACAAGCTTAGTCAAACTGGACGGAGAGCATCCGGGAATATTGATTTTCGAGTCTTGCTTAAGATTCTCGGTTGGATTTAGGTCAACTCCATTGTAGCTCTGGCTGTATGTTCGACGTTGTTGTCTGCTGGAAGGTGAAACTCCAACCCAGTCTTAGATCTTTTGCAACTGTAGTGTGTGCAGTTTAGACTGACAAGTTTTCATTCTCCCATGTGGCTCATCATGATGTTCAACCTGAACCCGGATGAGGAGTTTTTGTCCGAAAGAAAAAAACAGTAGTAGCATTGTTTAGACAAGGCATGATTCCTTGTGACCGCCCATTCCTAAGTCAGATTCAAATGTTGAGGGTTACCAAATGTGACAAGACATGTACTGTCTAGATGACTGATGGTTGTCGTTGTCTTCCGCTTCATCAGGGACTGGGTCACGGGGGCAGCAGACTCAGTAGAGACATCCAGACGTCCTTCCCCCCAGGCATCTCCTCCAGCTCCTTCGGGGGGAACCCAAGGGGTTCCCAGAGCAACCAAGAGACATTGTCCCTCCAGCGTCCCCTGGGCCGTCCCGTGGGCCATCCCCTGTGCCTCCTCCCGGTGGGACGTGCCTGGAACACCTCCCGAGGAAGGCATCCAGGAAGCATCCGGTATAGATGCCCGAGCCACCTCAACTGGCTCCTCTCGATGTGGAGGAGCACCGGCTCTACGCCGAGGTCCTCTCGGATAGCGGAGCTCCTCACCCTATCTCTAAGGGAGTGCCCAGCCACCCTACGGAGGAAGCTCATTTCAGCTGCTTGTATCCGGGATCTCGTTCTTTCGGTCATGACCCAAAGTTCATGGCCATAGGTGAGGGTAGGATCTAAGTAAATCTAGAGCTTCGCTTTTCAGCTCTGCTCTCTCTTCACCACAACAGACAATTACTGCGGCAGCCGCACCTATCTGTCTGTCAATCTCCCGCTCCATTCTCCCCTCACTCGTGAACAAGACCCGAAGATACTTGAACTCCTCCACTTGAGGCAGGGACTCCCCTCCAACCTGAAGAGGACAAGCCACCCTTTTCTGGTTGAGAACCATGGCCTCGGACTTGGAGGAGCTGATCTTCATCCCTGCCGCTTTACACTCGGCTGCGAACCGCCCCAGTGCATGCTGTAGGTCTTGGCTAGAGGGGGCCAGCAGGACCAGGTCATCTGAAAAAAGAAGAAACAAAATCCACTGGTCCCCAAACCAGACCCCCTCCGACCTGGCTCTCCCTAGAAATCCTGTCCATAAAAGTTATGTGACAAAGGGCAGCCCTGCCGGAGTCCAACATGCACCAAGAACAGGTCAGACTTAGTGCCGGGAATGCAGACCAAACTCCTGCTCCGCTTGTACAGGGACCGGATGGCACCTAATAAAGGGCTCCCGACTCCATACTCCTGGAGCCACCCCCACAGGCCACCACGAGGGACACAGTCGAATGACTTCTCCAGGTCCGCAAAACACATTGTGGACCCGGTTGGGCAAACTCCCACGAACCCTCGAGTACCCTACAGAGGGTGTAGAGCTGGTTCAGTGTTCCACGGTCAGGACGAAAACCACACACTTTTTAACCACCCCGGCGACTTCAGCCTGGGTGATGAAAGAGTCCAACCCCAAGTCCCCAGCCTCTGCTTCCACCAGGGAATGTGTGATGGCAGGAATGAGGAGATCCTTGAAGTACTTCTTCCACCACCCAACAATGTCCCCAATGTTCCCCAAGTCGAGGTCAGCAGCTCCCCGCCCCCACTGTAAACAGTGTTGGTGAAGCACTGCTTTCCTCTCCTGAGGCGCCGGACGGTTTACCAGAATTGCTATTAGCCGGTAGTCCTCACTGGCCTCACTGAACTCCTCTCAGGCCCGATTTTTTGCTTCTGCCACAGCCCGGGCCACGACACGCTTGACCTCACATTACCCGACAGCGGCCTCAGGAGTCCCACAAGCCAGCCACTGCTGACAGGACTCCTTCTTCAGCTTGACAGCATCCTTTACTGTCGGTGTCCACCACCGGGTGGTGGTGACACTGTTTGAGAACCATCGTTGGATTCAAAAAAGTCAACAGCACAAATAAGTACTCCGCCATTGTGGTTGTTGATATCTTTGTCTTCTGTGGATTTTAAACTGGTCGACAGCCGTTATGCTGCACGCGTGTGCATTTATTTTTACTGATTTCAGTCATACTGTGCATGTGCCAGGGCTTCCCCATAAGAAAGATTAAATTTTCCCAGCTGCAAGACAACGGAGACCAGGCCATTTCAAAGAAATTTCAAAATAATAAACACTGTTGAACTTCTTTATGCGTGAAAAACTACACACCAATTCTGTATTTCCTTAATTTGTGGTTGCTAAAGTACACAAAAGTTAAGTTTTTGGTTTAAAACATTGGTTTAAAAGTGGATGTGTGGATGAATCTTCCAGTCCATTGGGTTTAGGCCTCCAATAGCTAACTTGAGTAGCCCTCTAATGGAACGTGGCTGTTGTTCAGCCTTCTCCCCAGTCCTGATGAAGGTGTGCTTGGAGGTCAGGTCAAGTTCAAGGTCAAGGTCAAAATTCTTTACGTAGCACATTTCCAACAACCCATGCTGCACAAAGTGCTTTGTATGTATAAATTATCCATAAATGGTAAAAGGCATGACAGTAAGGGAATAGAAATAAAGAGTCAACACAAAACATAAGACTATTTATAAACTCTTTAAAAAGGCTGTTTAAACAGACAAAAGCAGCCAGAAAGATAGAAAGGCACAAGGGTGAACCAGTTAAGATAAAAGAGAATAAGGGGGACATAAAAGACAATAAAACAAATGGCCTGGACTTGTATAGTGCTTTATTTAGTCTGAGCACTCCAAAGCGCTTTACACTACATCCACCCATACATACACACATTCACACACTGACAGTGTTAAGCTACATTGTAGCCACAGTTGAACTGGAGCAGACTGACAGAAGGGAGGCTGCCATACAATTGGCACACCCGAGCATTCAACTGTAAGAACAAAATGTCTGAGTCAACGTGTGCCGAAAACCAGTTAAAAAAATGAGTCTTCAATAGTAATTTAAAGTGCTTCAGAGTTGCGCGTATTTATTATTAGGAGGCAGGCTATTCCAAAGTTTGGGACCTGCCACAGCAAAGAATCTATCTCCTCGAGAAATAAGTTTGGACCTTGTCATGGATAGCATTAATTGTGCGCTAAACCTCATGGCTCTTATAGGAGCTTGAATGAAACGCAGCTCAGACAGGTAGGATGGAGTGTAGGACGTAATGATTTAAAAACGAAAAGTAAAATTTTAAACTGGATCCTGAAAGAGACAGGAAGCAGGGATGTTTAGTTAGAGAAGTAATAATTACTTCAGGTCATGATAATTTTATTTAGTCCCTATATTTTAATAATTTGTTTTTATGGGATACTTCAAATAATAAGGAACATTGCTTATTTCTCTCTAATGTTTTGAAACTGTACCTAGCACACAGTGGCGATTGCTTTAAGACTGCAAGTGAAGCTCAGTTTCCCCTAAAATGTCAAAGAACAAGTGATCAAATATATACTGTTGTGTGTACATGTCATTGACTAAATATGCGCTACAACTCGCTCAACTTTTGTTCAGAATCAGCTTCTTATCACTGGTAACGACGCGTCTTTCTTCTCACTCATTCCCGCAGCTTCACAGTGCTTTAAACAGTGAGTTCAATAGCAAAGTAAAAATGCTGGGCTTTGTCCTGCCCATCGGACACTCAGCGTCTCTGGGGGTCTATGGGGCAGCCTCAGCTGCAGCGAAACGAGCCTAGTCATTGGATAAATGCTGGCTTTGTCCCGCCCATCGGACGCTCAGCGTCTCTGGGGGTCTATGGGGCAGTGGGCTGGCCTCAGCTGGCCTGGACGCTCAGCTTCTGCATGATGATTGGATGATCTGTCTGAGGCTGAATCCCTTTTTGATTGACAGCGAAATGAGCGAATCAGCAATCTTGAAATTGAGCTTCCCCTCCTTGAAAGACCAGCATCCGCCACTGCTAGCACATATCTAAACTTACTGGAGCCCAGTTTGGCAGTTTCTGCACTTTTTAATATTACATTTGGAAACACCGTTTTCCCTCTGCACACTTTCAGCATTTGTACCCTTCAAACTAGAGAGCGAATGAAACTCTAAAGGGACAGCTCAGAGTGTAAATAAATGTCTTCAGAAAGAAAACTTTGAAGGATTGTTAAATGGAGCCAGTGAATCTTTGGTGATGTGTTGTACAGCCAGATGTGGTCTAGCTTAGTAAAATCCATGCAGAGAAGTGGAACTTGACTTTTATAAGTGCTGTGTAAACAGTAGACACTTTTCTTTTTTATTTTTAAGGTATTTTTTTAGGCACTAGCAGCCTTTATTTTACCAAGTGTTTTTTTTTAAGTAAGTTGACAGGAAATAGGGTGGAGAGAGCAAAAGGTAGGAATGCAGTAAACGTTGACGGGCAAACAACAATGACCAGATTAATCACTGTTTTTGATAGAAATAATATTTTTTACACGGCAAATAATTTTTAGGTAGCTGTAATAAAGGAGTGGAAAACCAACAGACCAAACAGTCATAACATGCATGTTGCAGATTCTGCGTATTTGAGTCATTAATTTAAATGGGAGTGTACAAAATAATAGCAGTGTGGACTTTTATCATTGAGGTTATTCATTCTGTTACACAAAAAACATTTAAATCTGTTGGCCTTAATTTAAGGACCAATGCAGCAAATGTTCTGGTAATAGTGCATCGGAGAAAAACTGGTTATTTCAGACACTGTTTAGAAGAACAGTTTACTTTGATTAAAAGTTAATTGGAGCGGAAAAAAAAACCATATTAAAAACTGCAGAAAATTATAGGCTCTGATGCCTTAAAATGGAAATCAGAATTAGAAAGATGTGGAAAAATGAAAACTTCTGTCAAATTTCTGGAAGTATGGTCATAATGACTATACAATGATCATCTCCAGGTAATCAATGAAGGTCTAGTTACATACGAGTGCTGTAACAATTAGAGGGCACATATGTAAAACCAAGTAATTGAAATGAAGTAAGTAAAAGTTTGTTTATATAGCTTGTTTTCCCAGACATATGTCACAATGTGCCTCACAAAAAAAGTAATCCAACAAAATACACAGCAATGTACAATACAGAAAACAAAACACAATACAATCATATATGTGTATCATGAAAGCTTAAGTCCAACTAAAAACTTGTTTGATTATAAGTGTCTTTATCCACAGAGACCAAACTCTGCAGGAAGATAGAAGATGTAGAAATGACATGATCTAAAGAGTTTACAATTTGCCAAAGAGCACATTAACTGGCCTAAAGAGACATGGAGCAACATTTTTTAAACTGTTAAAAACAAGATTTTTCTTTATGGGCCCAATTGCCCCAACTGCAATGAAGTTCGGGCATTGTGTATAACAGTGGCGATTGCTCTAAGATGCAAGGGAAGCTCAGCTTCCCCTAACATGTCAAAAAATAAGTAATCAAATATATACTGTTGTGTGTACATGTCATTGACTAAATATGCGCTACAAATCGCTCAACTTTTGTTCAGAATCAGCTTCTTATCACTGGTAACGACGTGGCTTTCCTCTCACTCATTCCCGCAGCTTCACAGTGCTTTAAACGGTGAGTTCAATAGCGAAGCAAAAATGCTGGGCTTTGTCCCGCCCATCGGACACTCAGCGTCTCTGGGGGTCTATGGGGCAGTGAGCTGGCCTCGGCTGGCCTGGACGCTCAGCATCTGCATGATGATTGGATGATCTGTTTGAGGCTGACTCCCTTTTTGATTGACAGTAAAATGAGCAAATCAGCGATCTTGAAATTGAGCTTCCCCTCCTTGAAAGACCAGCATCCGCCACTGGTGTATAACTTCAATAAAAACAAAATGCAATGATTTGCAAATCCTGTTCAATGTATATGCAATTGAGTACACTACAAAGACAAGATATTCAATTTTCAAACTGTTAAATTTTATTGTTTTTTTGCAAATATTCACTTATTTTGAATTTTATGCTTGCAGCACATTCGAAAAATGCTGGGACAGGGTCATGTTTACCACTGTGTTACATCACCTTTTGTTTAACAACACTCAGTGAGCATTTGGGAACTGAGGACACTAATTTTTGAGGCTTTTAAGGGGGAATTCTTACTCATTCTTGCTTGATGTACAACTTTAATTGCTCAACAGTTCAGAACAAATTTTAAAAAATTTGGAATGTGACACTTTTCTGCTTTGCATCAGTCCATCTCAGATGCGTTTCTGGGTGTTGTTATTTGGCTGTGCATGGTACAGTTTTAACTTGCATTTGTAAATGTAGCGACAAACTGTATTAACTGACAATGATTATGTATAGTCTTCCTGAGCCCACGCGGCAATATCTGTTACAGAATGATGTTGGATTTTAATGCAGTGCCTCCTGAGAGGTCGAAGGTCACAGAAATTCAATGTTGGTTTTCTGCTTTGCTGCTTACGTGCAGACATGTCTCCATATTCTCTGAATCATTTGATGATGTTATGACCTGTACATGATATAATCCCTATATCACTTGCAATTGTTCCTAAACTGTTGGAATATTTAATCAGTCAGTTGGTTATGAAGTGATAAATCTCACCCCATACTTGCTTGCCTTTCAGGGATGCTTCTTTTATACCCAACATTACAATCACCTGTTTCCAATTAACCTGTTTACCTGTGGAATGTTTCAAACAGGTTTTTAATGAGCATTCATCAACTTTCCTAGTCTTGTGTTGCCTCTGTCCCAGCTTTTTTGGAACATGTTGTAAGTATCAAATTTAAAATTGGTGAATATTTGCACAAAACAAAAACGATAAAGTTTATCAGTTTAAACATTAAATATCTTGTCTTTGTATGGTATTTAATTCACTATAGGTTAAATAGCATTTGCAAATCATTATATTCTTTTTTTAATTTTCAGGAGTGATTCAGAGGGAAGCCAAATCTTCAAGCATTTTTCAGTTTGTAAAACAGATATTTGAGTTTGTAAAGAAAAAAGGCAGATTTTTTTCATGTAGACTGATGAATTTGAAATATTTTTTCAGAAATGGGATTTGAAATAGACTATGTCATGCTCCCAAAACATTTCTGTATGGAACTAAAAACTTGTACGACCATTTTATTCTTTTTTTAAACACCCTACAATTATTTTGAACACAACTGCATCATATATGGCCCCAGGCTGTGCAACATTACTGACTACATCATGTATGAGATGCAGAAAAAAAACTTTTGCCTTCAGCACAATTCTCTCAACAACTGCACAGATCAAATGACACTGTATGTCTAAAGTTATGGCTACTAACACTTTAGTCATATTCATGCCTCACAGAAGCAAGGGAAAAGAGTCAGAAGATGTCTAAGAAGATTTTTAAAAAAGGGACTGAGAATTAAATGTGCAAAGTAAGTAAAGGTCAGCAGAGGAGGACACAGCAGGTGAACTAATTCATAACCTTGCGGGGATGTTACTTAATACATAAATTGTATAAGTAAGAAAGAAAAGACATAATAAAACAAGGTTCATGCATGAATGTTTTCTTATTATTAAGAGAAGGTGAACAACAGCAATGTGATTAATTTTCTTCTTTTGTTTTTACACACTTACACAATCTAAAACTGAAGGCCTATCTCAGGAGAACACAGAAAAAACAAGTTCTTGATTTGAACACGTTTCAATTAAGCCTTTGGGAAACAACAACTCACTGTGAGTAAACGTTCAAGTATTTTGACCAAAATTATGTTAAATATTGAAACAGCAGCATATTAATGTCTGATTGTTTACATTCCTATGGGCATTTGCATGCGCGTACAGCAGTGTAACCTTCACCAGTCCGCCTTCCTGTGGCTGGGCTTTCATTAATCACAGTGTAGGTAAAAAGAAGTAGATAAAGTAATTGAATCTAGAACCCATAAGGCCTTGTGTTACAGATTAGCCATGACATGTTGACCTTCGCTGTGAAACAGCTTTTCCAGAAGTTAAGCTTTTATACATGAGAAGTCAACAAGGTTGTATCACTCTTACATTTAAGCACCATAGAAACCTGAAAATTTGGTTTTCTCAGACATTGATACTAATGTCAGCTCTTTACTGTGACGTATTTGCCAGAGCTTCAGTGTTATCTGATGATAATCTGGTTTTAACTCATGCGATATAGTGCCTTTCAAATGTTTTCTTACAATTTAAACTTTTACACATTTTGTCACTATGCAGCCACAAACTTTAATATATGTTACAAAGATATTATGTGATAGACTTAGATAAAGTAGGGTAAACTGTTGAAGATGCAAAAGGAGGATACATGGTTTTCAAAGTTATAACAAATAAGAAGTAATGTCTTGTATTTGTATTCAGCCTGCATGAGTCAATATATTGTAGAAACACTTTTTCCTGCACGTCCAGTATGTTTCTACCAGATTTGAACATCTAGAGAGTGGAACTGTTGCCCATTCTTTACAGAATACCTGAAATTGAAAAAGATTGGATTAAGTATGTCTGTAAATCTCAGTTTTCAAATCTTGCCACACTCAATTGATTATAAGTTGGAATTTTGACTGGGACATTCTTACAAATGAATTTTCTTTCTGAACTAGGACTGCGTGTTATCATGAACATTTAATAGCAATATTTAAAAAATGTTGACATCAGTGAAAACTTTTCTTTTTATAATTACACAATATCTCCACCTGTCTCCATAAGTTAAAGCATTTCAGCCATTTAAGATATAAGAGCAACTTAACAGAGTGCATGACCGATGGTTATCAAACTGACACTTTCTGCATGAGATGGTCAAAACTTGGGATATTGACTTTTGACCTAACCCTACTTTGAACTTCTCAGTAACTTTTCTAAAAACCTCACAGGCCCTCACAGAACAGATGGACTTTACTTATTAGGTAACTTCAGAAGGCAGTTGGACAAGATTTTATTTATGGTTTTCAGAGTAGGTAACTGAATACAAATGCACGCCAAGGTTTTGAGAAACTATTTGAAAACCACATTTTTTCCTACACCACCTCATACCCATTCGCAGTTTTAACATTAAAATATTGTTTACATGTTAATTCAAAATTCGCTTGGGTTTTGATTTTAATAAATATTAATTTCTCACAATTATTCCCAGCCGTACTGCTTTCATCAAGTTCTTATTTATGTGACTGACAGTGCAGATCAGCATATAAAGTATCTGAAAACTACTGAGAGTAAGCAAACAGGCACAGTGCAGGGACAACTTAAGTCATCGGGGGCGGGGGTGAAGATATGTACAAAACTGGTGGAGACCTACCCTAAAAACCTTCAGTAGCTGTGAAATGTGGTTGTAGGCAGTTTGCACTCTATTCTTTTCAGATTTCAGATTTATAAAAATTGTAAAAAACAAGCATTATTTTCCTTCCATTTCATATGTATACACTACTTTATGTTGTTATATCATGAAAATCACTGTGAAATAATAATAAAAGTTTATGTTTGTAGTGTGACAAACATGATCATCTATTGAAAAAAAGCCCACAGTAAAATATGAATTAAAGTTTGTGACTGTAGCTTGACAAAATATAACAAAATGTAATGGGTGTGAATATTTTTGCAAGGCACTGGTTGTCTTTATAGGTAATTAAAGCCAGAGTGTGCAGGGTATTTGTTTTTCTTTAGAATAAAAAAAACTTGAATTAATTGGTTGTTGTTAAATCGAGCTCACTACAAACATTTATTACAATTGTACTAATTATCCCAAATGTGCCTAATCAACTTAATAGACAATATCACAACAGATTTACATGTAACTTTATGGCATTAGATAGAGCTTGTGAGAAACTACTCCAAATAGCGCCTGACCCAGACACAAATGGAAGGAATAAAACATGGCAGCATACAGTATGTGTGTCTTGAGAATACAGATGCGTTTATATCTTCTATGTTTCTCTCCTTTTGTTGGTAAATATGAATTTGTAAAGGTCATTGGGTATTTGCAGTTGGGCAAGTGCATTTGCACCTACATTACTTTATTTTTCCATGTGTTGCTATCTGATACATCCAGAATACACTGTGATTGAGGGCGATTTTAGTTCACTGAATGTTTTTTACTTTTTACTGGCTTTTGATTCTTATACTTACAGTGAGCTTGCACTTCAAACACACATGTATGAGTAACAAGTTCAGTTTAAATGGATTGGAAGTGAAAATCCAAGCATACCTGAGAATATGCAGTCATTTTATGGTTACCTTAATCTCAGTGTCCAGAACATTGAATAACATAAACCAAGTTGAAAGAATAAAGAGGTTATTCATTCCTTACATTATATGGAGAGAAGGTCATTATAAGGAGAGATATATTATGTAAATATATTTTTATAAACAGTATATTCTCCAGAATGATAAAAACAGAACACCAAGAATTATCTCACACATAAATCAAGACCCTAGTCAAATAAATAGAACATGCTATTACTTACACAAGTTTGCTATGTATAATAGCATATTTAAAAATGTATTTTGCTCAGGTCTGATCATGAAATCACTAACAGAATTTTATGGAGTGCTAAATCCTGTCACATCTGTGCTGTATTTGTGTTGCTTTTGATGTAGGGTGTAAAACTGACACTGTTCACCATCCGCATGAAGTATGTTTATTTTGCTGCGACGTCAGCATCTTGTTTTATTATTTATATAGTGTTTTTTTTTGTATAAAGCTCTATAAGAAGATGCAGTATATGTGCACCTCCAAGAGGGGTGGCTGTGGGAAGGGTAGTCTTCCCACAATCAGAAAGTTGATGCAGATTATTAGTGCAGACAGAATGTCTGCATAGTGTAGCATGACATTAAGTAATGTAATTTTTAAATCACTGCTTTGATATTTGAATCACACTTCTATAAATTCTGTCCAGTGACACCTCTGCAGAGGTGGGTAATAAATAGTTACATGTATTCAGTTACCTTTGTTTACTTTCTGAGTAAACAAAGGTAACTGAGTTACTTTCTGAAAGTGAAATACATCTAAGAGTAGTTCTACTGCACCATACATTTTACCTCTACTTGACTAACATCATTTTGAAGTAACATTACTGTTAATTGAGTACAATTTTTTCTAATCTACCTATCTCCCCTTACTGTACTGAATTAAGTGCAAACATGTTTTAACCAAAATTGCACTTCAGGTGAGACTTCTGGTTTGTAAACAAGCTCCATTGTTCTAATTTACTTTCCATCTGCTAAGCGTGTTGTGCCTTTTCGTGGGTCAAGTTAATATACAATAAGCAGTAGATATTGTCACTGAAGTACATCCTGTTCTGTGCTAACATTTATACATTACCTACTGTAAGTATTGGTTTCCAAATGTTGTGGAAAACTGAAATTTGGAAATCTGACCGAATGTATTATTTTGCAATGATGTGATTTATTTTTACTAATTTTTTTTATTGTTCTGAGTACAAGAAACAGCACATTTTATATTTTGTCTGTATGATTACATTATTTTCAAAAATTACAAGTATATCAAATTAAACAGTTGGCTACTGTAAGTAGTACTCAGTAAGTACTCAGTTCTTAAGATGTCTTTTTACCAAATACTTTTTTACTCTTACAAGAGTAGTTTTTGGATGACTGCTTTTTAAAAATGTATTGAAATATGTTTAAAGTATTGAATTTTTCAAGACATCCAGACACAAAGTGTGGCAGCATGGCTTAGCATGAAATCAAATTACACGTTACATCTTCCTATGCTATTGTAACATAAGGCAGATATGCAGTAGTAGTATACCTGGGTGTTAGTTATTGGTTTATGTGTTCATAGTGGAAAAGACTTGTGGGTTTAAATAGCAGGGCATGGTAGAAGAATGATTTACGTTTTAGAAAAACTTTATTAAAATTAGAACAAGTTGGACATTAAAGAAGAAATGCACTTTCAACACTCTTTCAACTGACATTTTGTTGGGTAACTAACTTAATCTTTTTGCTCTTACAGATTTTATTTATGACGTCTGCTTTAGTAGTTCCTCCAATATTAGTTTAATTTTGCATTCTCTCTTTTGTTGTTTAGTTGTCAGGTAGCCCCATGTTTTTGTGTTCCTCCTCTTGACAAAATGTGTGTGCAGGGAAAACCCTGCACACACACTAAAAAACCCTTTTACACTAAAACAGGGAAGACGAGTCATTGATGGGGTTTTTAATTGGGACCATTTAAGCTTATTATGTGTGTCTCGTATTCTTCCTGCTTTTTTCTCAACATCATTTTCGCCTGTTCTTTTTTTTTCTTGTCTGCAAGGATGGATAACTCAAGACATTTGAAATCCTGAGTCACTTTGCATCTTTTTCCTGTATGCATCCAACTTTTTACACATTTGACATTTAAAAAAAATAGAGGATGTGCAGTAGATATATCGACATAACCTAATGCTCATATATACAGTAAGGAAAATATTTTACTTGTCAGCAGGTGTTAATTAAAATGGCTTTTGTAGAGTTTAATTTTTGTTTTATTTGCCTTGTATTCTTTTTTCTCATGATTGTAATATTAAAATACAGAGGGAATGGAAAATATCAGGTTTAGAATAAGCAGTAAGCCAGTGATAGATTTTAAAATATCTGTTACCTCGAATTATGTTGAAACATCTGGTAAATGTTTTTCTGTCTTCCTTGATTGAATTGATTACCTGATTCTCTTTGAAGTTTTGGGTTAACATACACAAAGCAATGTTTAAAGAGAACATAATTTCCTGACTGATGTTTGGAGATGTTTAAATGTTTAAATTAAAGGTGCTTAAATTGCTTCAATATTTCCACATAATATGCTTTCCTCATAATGCTATCTGTTAAGTGCACCAGTCCCTCCGCAGCAAAACAGCAACACATGATGATGCTGCTACACTTTGTGCAGTACACAAGCTCCACACTGGTGGCAAAATTATTCAGAAAGGCTCACCTCAAAACAAGAGGGTTTTAGTTCTTGCAGGACACTCTTGGATATCCTGAACCCTTCTTTACTGATATTAAACTTTTCACACTATAATCTTGATAATGTGGAAAACTGTTCTTTCAGGTTCAATATTTTCAGTAGCAATTTATATACAGGTCATTTTAGTTAACAATATTAAGCCAATTTAATTAGTATTTTCTGCTATACTATTTATGGTTTGAGCAAAATAAAGTTATAATGATTTTTTGTGACCAGCATAGCAAAAACAACTTTTTGTTCACGAATAAGGGTTTTATTATAATAATTATAATATTAGAATATGATTGGGATCTGTGCCATAACATTTGGCCAGTTGAAGAGCAACTGTTTTGTCCTTTCAAGACTGCAGATCATTATATACAAATCGATTCTGACATATTGGTCCATATTTCACAATTGACACACTTTTGTTTATATTGAGCACATTTCTTGCAGAACTGCTAGTTCCTTTTGTTTCCTGATCTCTTTTACAAAAGTTCTCCCTACATCTGAAATTAATATTTCACGAATTTCTTTAGACTATTTTAATCTCAGCAGGCTGAGTTGGAAGAGATGGAAAAGGGGGCATCTGGAGCCTCTCTGGTCAGTTATTGGCCAAGAGGCAGTTACTTTCTGGACAGTCAGTCCATCATAGAAATGGACGAGAGAGACTATCATGCACAAAAAACTCTATAATCTTATTTAGGACTGGAAAACATCCTCGTGGAAACTGGCCAGACCACCTGCAGAAAAACCATGGTCCCATGTGAAGAACATGGCCACTCCACACAGAAAATCTCCAGCCAAGACTTAAAACCAGGATCATCTGACGTTATTATTGTAAGACGACAGTGCTAACCCCCGCTCTGACATGCTGCCCCAAAATTAACGAACACAACCAAAATGCTTTATATGAATTCAAACTCAACAGCCCCTGCTAAAAACAGCATAGTGACATTCATCAGCATCGTAGCTTACAGTCTGTTCTGTTCTTAATACATATGGGAAATAATATTCCGGAATGCTAAATTCATTGTTGGCAGTCCTGGGCTGCAGTGGTTAGGCAATCTGTATTCATTGCCACCATGGGAGATGCTAATCCCCCACAGCAGTTCCTAGCCATAAATTCGGAACCCTTTACAAGGAAAGCTTTTATACTGTATCTGGGGATTGCATTTGAGAGTAATACAAAGAGAAAGATGAGACATTCTGTTATCAGATGCAAAACAATATCACTTTGGAAAATAATGAATCAACACACATTGACAAAAAACCCTTTGGTAACTTCATACAATAACTAAATTAGCTGCTTAAAACCTTTAAATTTTTAGGTGTTTCTCCCTTCCCATTACACCCTGTGAGTTTTCTCCAGGTTCTATGGCATCTTCCCACCATTCCGAAAAGCATGGTAGGGCAGTTGGCCATGCTACGTTTCCCCTAAATGTGAGTCTGTTTGCATGAATGATTGTCTGTCCCGTGTGTCTGTGTTACCCTGTGATGTCCAGGTATAATTTAAAGTATCAGTTTCTCACTGTTATGAGTAAAGTCCAACCTATAAAGAAAACCTTTACTAGCAGAGGGGGTCAGTATATAACCTACCTCTTTTTTACAGCCGTAATATGTAACACAGATCTGTGTCTGCCCATGTAGGTCACATTCAATTTAACAAACTGAGAGCTTTTCAAGATACATTATCATAGGAATCTCATCATCCTTAGTTGAGTCTTAAATTAAACACTAATCACTCACTGTACTGTTTTTTTAAACAATTTTATAAAAAACATCTAATGTTCTACAGAGATAAATTAACTGGTAGGGTATTACTCGTACTCGTACTCGTCGTCTTCCGTTTATCCGGAACCGGGTCGCGGGGGCAGCAGACTCAGCAGAGACACCCAGACGTCCCTCTCCCCAGACACCTCCTCCAGCTCCTCCGGGGGGAGCCCAAGGCGTTCCCAGGCCAGCCGAGAGACATAGTCCCTCCAGCCTGTCCTGGGCCGTCCCCTGGGCCTCCTCCCGGTGGGACGTGCCTGGAACACCTCCCGAGGAAGGCGTCCAGGAGGCATCTGGTATAGATGCCCGAGCCACCTCAACTGGCTCCTCTCGATGTGGAGGAGCAGCGGCTCTACTCCGAACCCCTCCCGAATGGCCGCGCTCCTCACCCTATCTCTAAGCGAGTGCCCGGCCACCCTACGGAGGAAGCTCATTTCAGCCGCTTGTATCAGGGATCTCGTTCTTTCGGTCATGACCCAAAGTTCATGGCAATAGGTGAGGGTAGGAACGTAGACCGACCGGTAAATCGAGAGCTTCGCTTTTGGGCTCAGCTCTCTCTTCACCACAATGGACCGGCACAGCGCCCCCATTACTGCGGCAGCCGCACCGATCCGTCTGTCGAGCTCCCGCTCCATTCTCCCCTTACTCGTGAACAAGACCCCGAGATACTTGAACTCCTCCACTTGAGGCAGGAACTCCCCTCCAACCTGAAGAGGACAAGCCACCCTTTTCCGGTCGAGTACCATGGCCTCTGACTTGGAGGAGCTGATCTTCATCCCAGCCGCTTCACACTCGGCTGCGAACCGCCCTAGCGCGTGCTGTAGGTCTTGGCTAGAGGGGGCCAGCAGGACCAGGTCATCTGCAAAAAGAAGAGACGAAATCCACTGGTCCCCAAACCAGACCCCCTCTGGCCCTTGGCTGCGTCTAGAAATCCTGTCCATAAAAGTTATGAACAGGACCGGTGACAAAGGGCAGCCCTGCCAGAGTCCAACATGCACCGGGAACAGGTCCGACTTAGTGCCGGCAATGCGGACCAAACTCCTGCTCCGCTCGTACAGGGACCGGATGGCCCCTAATAAAGGGCCCCCGATTCCATACTCCTGGAGCACCCCCCACAAGGCATCACGAGAGACACAGTCGAATGCCTTCTCCAGGTCCACAAAACACATGTGAACCGGTTGGGCAAACTCCCATGAGCCCTCGAGTACCCTGTAGAGGGTATAGAGCTGGTCCAGTGTTCCACGGCCGGGACGAAAACCACACTGCTCCTCCTGAAGCCGAGGTTCGACTATCGGCCGGACTCTCCTCTCCAATACCCTGGCGTAGGCCTTACCAGGGAGGCTGAGGAGTGTTATCCCCCTGTAGTTGGAACACACCCTCCGGTCCCCCTTCATATGAAGGGGGACCACCACCCCGGTCTGCCAGTCCAGAGGCACTGTCCCTGACCGCCATGCAATGTTGAAGAGGCGTGTCAACCATGACAGCCCCACAACATCCAGAGATTTGAGGTACTCAGGGCGGATCTCATCCACCCCCGAAGCCTTGCCACCGAGGAGCTTTTTAACCACCTCGGTGACTTCAGCCTGGGTGATGAAAGAGTCACACCCCGAGTCCCCAGCCTCTGTTTGCACCAGGGAATGCGTGATGGCAGGATTGAGGAGATCCTCGAAGTACTCCTTCCACCACCCGATAATGTCCCCTGTCGAGGTCAGCAGCCTCCCACCCCCGCTATAAACAGTGTTCGCGAAGCACTGCTTCCCCCTCATGAGGCGCCGGACGATTCACCAGAATTGCTTCGAGGCCGACCGGTAGTCCTTCTCCATGGCCTCACCGAACTCCTCCCCGGCCCGAGTTTTTGCCTCTGCCACAGCTCGGGCCGCAGCACGCTTGGCCTCACGGTACCCGTCAGCCGCCTCAGGAGTCCCACAAGCCAACCACACCCAATAGGACTCCTTCTTCAGCTTGACAGCATCCCTTACTGCCGGTGTCCACCACCGGGTTCTGGGATTGCCGGCGTGACAGGCACCGCAGACCTTACGGCCGCAGCTACGGGCAGCAGCATCGACAATAGATGCGGAGACATGGTCCACTCGGACTCTATGTCTCCAACATCCCCCGGAATCTGGTCAAAGCTCTCCCGGAGGTGGGAGTTGAATACATCCCTGGCCGAGGGCTCCGCCAGGCGTTCCCAGCAGACCCTCACTATGCGCTTGGGCCTGCCAAGTCTGTCCGGCTTTCTCCTCCTCCAGCGGATCCAACTCACCACCAGGTGGTGATCAGTGGACAGCTCAGCCCCTCTCTTCACCCGAGTGTCCAAAACATGCGGCCGAAGGTCTGATGATACGACAACAAAGTCGATCGTTGACCTCCTGCCTAGGGTGTCCTGGTGCCAAGTGCACTAATGAACACCCTTATGCTTGAACATGGTGTTCATTATGGACAATCCGTGACTAGCACAGAAGTCCAATAACAAAACACCACTCGGATTCAGATCAGGGAGGCCATTCTTCCCGATCACGCCTCTCCAGGTGTCACTGTCGTTTCCCACGTGGGAGTTGAAGTCCCCCAGCAGAATAATGGAGTCCCCGGGAGGGGGACTATCCAGCACCCCCGACAGGGACACCAAGAAGGCCGGGTACTCCACACTACCGCTCGGCCCGTAGGCCGAAACGACAGTCAGAGACCTATCCCCGACCCGAAGGCGCAGGGATGCGACCCTCTCATCCACCGGGGTAAACCCCAACACTAGACGGCTGAGCTGGGGGGCAACAAGCAAACCCACCCCAGCCTGCCGCCTCACCCCGAGGGCCACTCCAGAGTAGAAGAGAGTCCAGCCCCTCTCAAGGAGATGGGTTCCAGAGCCCACACTATGCGTGGAGACAAGCCCGACTATTTCTAGTCGATATCTCTCGACCTCCCGCACAAGCTCAGGCTCCTTCCCCCCCAGTGAGGTAACATTCCACGTCCCTAGAGCCAGCCTAAGCATCCGGGGATCAGGCCGCTGAGGTCTCCACCTTCGTCTGCCACCCAATCCTCTTTGCACCAGTCCCTCACGGTTCCCCCTGCAGGTGGTGGGCCCACTGGGGGATGGCCTCGCGTCTCTCGTTCGGGCTTGGCCCGGCCAGGTCCTGCGAGGAGCAACCCGGCCACCAGGCGCTCTCCGACGAGTCTAGACCCTAGGCCTGGCTCCAGGGTGGACCTCGGCTCCGCCGTACCGGGCGACGTCACGTGCCTCGATTTAGTGGTCCTCATGAAGGATTCTTGAACCGCTCTTTGTCTGACCCATCACCTAGAGCCTGTTTGCCATGGGAGACCCTACCAGGGGCATTTAAGCCCCAGACAACATAGCCTCTAGGATCATTTGAACACTCAAACCCCGCCACCACGTTAAGGTGGCGGTTCAAGGAGGGGTGGTAGGGTATTAGGGCTTATTAATCAAAAAGTAGCTTTGCATTAGTATGAAACCTGTTTTGGGGTGTTGCAGAAGATTCAATATGTATTTAGTTTGAGTGTTTTTTGATATTTGTGAAAATGTAAATGTAAGTGTGCCTGTGTGTGTGTGTGTGTTTGTATGCACACAGGCAGAATTTCCTTTTCCCAATTAGCCATGACACAGCTGTGCTTTCTCCTCCTTATTTGCTCCTCAGTGGGTTTCAGTTGAACAAAAATCCACTTTAGCTACTACAGCATTGCCTCCAAAGCTCCAAAGTCATCAAAATCAATGTTTGATCTCAAACAGCTGCAACCTCACATGCAAACACGCATACAGGAAAGAGTAGAAAACTGACATCCAAAGGAAATGTGGGAATCAAATAGAAAAACGCAAGTCACCACTCCACTGCTCTCTCTCATTCTGCCCTGTTGATTTATGGGTGTGTAATGTGCCATGGCACAGTGACGTGGTACCTCTTTGAAGTAGGCAAGACCCCTAAAATATTCTCCTTATGTAACTGTCCCTGTTGCAAGGCCACACAAGGCTGTGTAAGGCGCAGCATATTCGTGGGTGCAATCCCGAATAGGAATGCTTGCATGCACTTGTGTGTGTATAAAGTAGGCATGCATTTTTGTACTTGTGTTCTCTCTTTCTCTGTGAATTATGCAGACCAGGATGAGGGGAAGATGGGGTTGTTACATGGCTTTTGAATTAGATGAGACTAACAGGCAGCACAAAACACAAGTGTATGTGAACCAGAAAGGGAGAGAGTGGATTAAAATGTTAATGGCTGTGGAGGGGAAAATTTAATAATAAATAAATAAATTTAGTAGGACAACTTGATTTTGAGGACAAAGAAATTAGCCCCCTAATGGGGGATGGCAGAAAGGAACTTTATGGTTTGCACACCTTTGGTATTTTCACTAGTGTAATGAGAATTAAAATACAGACACAAGTTTGGAGTCTGAAAAAGCTTATAGCTAATTTAAATTGTGCATTTAATGTTTTAGTTGCACTATGTTTTAATTTTACCTATTAATTGGTGATTTATAAGTATGAATATGGGGGCAACAGTGGCCCAGGTGGTAGGGGTTCGTTCTGTAAATGCAGAGCGTAGTGGAGTAGATGAAAATAATAAACAGACTTACAAGATAACCAGGCACAGAAACACAGGCCAGTGTGAGAACTGGTTAGGAGGTTAACATGAGCATCAACGGACATGGAGCCAGAAAATAAGTTCAGGTGGACAGCCGAAGGGGTTGTCCCAAGTAGGCACAGAGTTCAGGTGGATGGGCAAGAGGTCATCTCAAGTAGGCACAGAGTTCAGGAGGCCAGAGGTGGCGATGACAAGGACCTTGAAGCAGGCATTGATGTTGAGATCTTGAGGTTGACCAAGAAGCATTGAGGGGCAGCTGAAACAGGGCCTTGGAGGTAGGGGGTGGCTGAGAGGGATGCTGCGTAGGCTGGCTGCAGAGCGTAGAGGACACTCTGGGAACCATGTCTAGAGGTCGGCCGTGGTGCTTAGAGGACCCTCTGGGAAATCTGTCTGAAGGTTGATTGAGAGTTGGAGATGTAGAGGGTGTAGAGTTAAAAACCAGACCCCACCAGCTCTTGGCTGTGCCTAGAAATCCTGTCCAGCCCTTGGCTGTGCCTAGAAATCCTGTCCATGAAAGTTATGAACAGAAACAGTGACAAAGGGCGACCCCGCCAGAGTCCAACATGCAGTGGGAACTGGTCAGACTTAATGCCAGCAATGCAGACCAAACTCTTGCTCCGCTTGTACAAACACCGGATGGCCAATAATAAGGGCCCCCAACTCCATACTTCTGGAGCGCCCCCACAGGGCACCAAGAGGGACAAGGTTGAATCCCTTCTCCAGGTCCACAAAACAAATGTGGACCGGTTGGGCATACTCCCATGAACCCACGAGCACCATGCAGACACACAGTTGTGTGGGAAACTTCTTCTGCGCATGCAGGTCACTTTGGAGTCGTGAACTGTTCAGACTGAAGTCTGATGGGGGTCGCAAATAAATTGTGTGAACAACCCCGCTAAAGGTTTCAGCAAAAAATTTAAATTGAGCATCCAGATCTGCTCTGTGAATGCAGCCTGAGATGCATTTTTGGGGAGATGTTTGCTCCGAAACTCTTGATGAGCTTCAATATGTAGTTCAGCAGATGTAATAAGAAGTAAAGGAGAATAAAGAATGTGTGATCTCACTCAGGTCTGTGTCAGCACAAAGACAGTGAATATTACACCACACAGCTGTAAAACATCTGACTTTGACTAGCTACTGTTAGCTTTCTATACCCCTTTGTGACCCTGCACCACCTGATTAAGTAAGTAGGCATGTGAGACACAACTTTATAGCTCATGTTCTGGTTATGTGTTAGGACTTTTAAAATTGATGCTTATAGAACGTTTTAACTGGGAGACATTCAGCTAAAATCTCTGCTGCTTGAAGGGAGTAATGTCATTTCACTGGCTCCAGATCAAAATGGTTCCAGACCCGCTCGGAAGGGGGTCTTATTTCCTTGAGTTTGTATTTAGCACTGTCCTAACGTGATCTGTTTTCTCTAGACAAACATTACTTCCAGGTGTAAACAGTAGGAAAGTGAGTAGGAAAGCTGTTCTTTTTCATGAAATATTGCAGAACATAATTGTGCATTATTGGTGTTGTAGATATGACTCTCTTTTACAAAGAACACCACAAAGTTGTTTTGAAGATTTCTACTATATTAGAAAGTGTTTTTGACAGAATAAAAATTGGGTTTATTCTTACATTATATTATTAGCAATTTGTCAAATAATGGATTTAGTCTTTCCCCATATGTATGTCTGTTTTCCATTCTGTTCTTCCATTCTTCCCCTTCTAAAATCTCTCCTCACCTCTTGTTTCTCCTCTTCTCTTTCCCATGTGCAGGGATCGGCCAGGGCGTACCAGTGGTGGCTCTTATCGTTGAGGGAGGCCCTAATGTGATCTCCATTGTGCTGGAGTACCTCAGGGACACTCCTCCGGTCCCTGTGGTGGTATGTGATGGCAGTGGGAGAGCCTCTGACATCTTGGCCTTTGGACACAAATACTCAGAGGAGGGAGGGTACGCACTGACATCTGTATACATTGCATTAATACTAGGACAAATAGTTAGAAATATGAACTTATTTTAAAGAAAAAATATGTTTTTGGTTTTATTTCCTAAATAAACTAAGTACTGTAGCTTCCTTTGGAACTTTACATTCAACATCTTACCTTGAGTTCTGAGTCCCAGTCAACCTTGGTTTAATTTAGTAACAAATACATTTAGTTTTCTTGTTTTTCTACTTTGTGACTTTGTTCTTACATATTTCCCCTCTTTTTCCCACTCCTTTCTCTCTCTGTAGCATAATTAATGAGTCTCTTAGAGACCAGCTGCTGGTAACCATCCAGAAAACCTTCACCTACAGCCGCACACAGGCCCAACATCTGTTCATCATCCTCATGGAGTGCATGAAGAAAAAGGAACTGGTTAGTCATTCTTCTTCCCAGTCAGTCTCTTTATTTGTGAGCACATGCAGAACCTTGCTCATTACAGATACAATTACAGCACCTCCGTGCATGCATATTAATGCCTGCAGATGCTGTAAAAGCAACTTAATGAGTTGCATTTAAATGGAATAATAAATCACAGACAAAGTCTGGCACACGTCAGGTCATCACACATCATTAACCCTGCAAACAGCAGTGTCCCTGATCACTTAAACATTGTAGTGTCAGTCAGTCAGTCAGTCATTTTCTACTGCTTATTCCATAGTGGGTCGCGGGGAAGCTGGTGCCTATCTCCAGCAGTCTATGGGTGAGAGGCGGGTACACCCTGGACAGGTCACCAGTCCATCGCAGGGCAACACACAAACAACCATGTATACACTCATTTATACACCTAAGGACAATTTAGAGTGACCAATTAACCTAACAGGCATGTTTTTGGACTGTGGGAGGAAGCCGGAGTACCTGGTGAGAACCCACGCATGCACGGGGAGAACATGCAAACTCCATGCAGAAAGACCCCCTGCCAGGAATCGAACCCAGGACCTTCTTGCTGCAAGGCAACAGTACTACCAACTGCGCCACCGTGCAGCCCCACATTGTAGTGTATGCTGGATAAATATAGCAATACATAACAAAGTTAGGTGTACAAATTAAGCTTTCTTATCATAAAACTCAGTCTAAAGCAGTAATGACTTTGACCTTATTGTATGTTAAGCAGATGTAAATGCATTCAGATGACATTTGAGACAAGCTGCTTCGGACCTTACACCCCTTTGGCAGTGTTTAACTTAAAACACAGGTCATGTTACGCACAGTGTGTGTTCCTGCCGATCATCTGCTTAGGACATGTATTATTCCAGGTGTAGGCAGCTCAGATCCTTCAGGGCTGGTGTCCTGTATATTTCAGATTGCACTCTGCTTAACTTTGCTGTTTTTTAAATGTGCTACACACTTTTGACATTGACATTTGACATACAGTGGAATTTTCCCTGCTTGAACCCACTATTTTGTTATTTTAAAACCACAATCGTTGATGGCTTTTATTAGATTTTTATTTAGACCAACATAAAGTATAATATTTATATAGAAAATGAAACATGGTTTTCAACATTTTCTACCAATAAATATCTGAAAAGTGTGGCGTGCAATTACATTTAGCCCCCCTGAGTCAGTAGTTTGTAGAACCACTTTTCATTTCCAATACTGTTGCAAGTCTTTTATTGTATGTCTGTACCAGTTTTACACATCTAAAGACAGATGATTTCCCCCAGTTAGATCTGGACTTTGATTGGACACATGAATATGCATTGATCTAAACCATCCATTGTAGCGCTATGTTTAGTGTATTCCTACGTCAGTGTTTGCATGTCTGTAAATGTTTTGTTTGCAGTGATGTTTAGTTTTTTAACTAATGTGAAAAATTGCAACCTATTTACAAAACATATTTTTGTTAATATATTATTTTTGATTTTTTTTGTACATGATTAACATATGAGGTAATCTTCTTCTATGTAATGCTTGAGGTTTGACAGGTTTATTTAGAAAAGGAAAAAAAAAAAAAACACAATGAAATAAGTTGAACTTTAAATGAATGCTCCTAAAAAAAACTTGCACTGAAAAGCTGCGGATTTAAACAGTTACAGACTTATTTTGCAGATTCATAAGAGATTCAGTGACATTTCTCTTTAATTCCATTGTTATCAGGTTTCATTGTTGTGATTTTATTAATAAGGCTATTAATACTAATATCAGAGATTTGAATCAGAAAAATACAAGTGCTTTACAGTAATCTAGATGAGGTTCCAGGCTATTTCTCCAACTGCTCACATGACGGACATTGTGGACCTGCATGTTTCCACTAAAAAAGATCAGAATCAATGTTATCTTCTCCAAACCAACTGAAACATGATTGTGTTTTGTGTTTGGGGTGCTACTGCAGTACCAGCACTCTGCAGTAATGCATACTGTGTATTTTTCTAACATACCCCCACGCTGCAATGCTCTCGCACAGATAATAATGTGATGTTTTCTTTATGGTACATAAAGTGCCTGCAGCTTTTACTGTTTTTTCACTCTGCAGCAATATTAACATATTTGCTGTCTTTTTGCTCTCACACAGCCTTGCTCTAATCCAAGTGTTTAGAAACAGAGGAAATATGCTAGCCTAGGGACTTCTGGTACTGCCGACTGATTGGGGCATTTACCTGTTAATAAGCTGCAAATACACAAACCTCGGTATTGGTCTTAGGATTGAACTTGTTGCTGAAGTGCGAAGCTGGAGTCCTGTAGAGACTAATAGCATAACACAGTAATTTAAGAAGGCATTAAAGTCAAGCATTAAGAGAGTTACAGTCTTCACTTTTATTCATGTTAAGTCAATGCTTCTCTTTTATGTTTCTGCTTTTATAAAAGTAATATCCCATAAATCACAAACAAAGCACACGAAAATACAGTTTCAGTGATAGTCTCTTGTGTGTTGCCTTAAAGTGGTCATAGCTGTGCAGTATGTAAATGGACTGATTTCACCCTCTGTGGGATTCCAGCGACTGACTGATGCTCACGCTGACAGAACGACATATAACAGAGCAGCAGAACAGTAGAGTGTGAATCATTGAGCAGTCGCAGCTGTGAACCTCATATAATCCGATGCTGGCTCTTTCTGAACTAACAAGAGGGTTTCCGCTGTCATATTGAAACCGAGTGTTTAAAGTTCCATATCAACAGCAACACTGCACACCTATATCAAGGTTAACCTGATAAAAGCATTTAGTTTCGAACCTGTGTTTTACTTGGGCAAAATCGTGGTATGTGAAGAGCTGAATATTTGATTGTATAAAAAAATGTATGCTTTAAATATGTATTCTCACTGTTAAAGCGCACTGAAAAAGTACTCACACATCATTACAACCTCAAACTTAATTTTATTGGAATTTTATGTGGTGGACTGACACAAAGTAGCACACAACTGTAAGTGGGAGGAAAAAGTGTGCTGTGCATTTGTCTTCATCTAAATAAAATTCAGTACAGCCAAGTCCCTTCAGAGGTTTGAAGCTATATGTTATCTCATACAGTTTATAATTTTCATTTAAATTTTATCTTGTTTTATATTCTGTTTTTATTTTATTAATTAAATGCTGATTAAGTTATTAATAATTATGGCTTAGCTTTAGTGTTTTTTTTATGAATTTCAGTTAATCATATTACTTTCTTCTACTTATATCACCTGTGATTTCTCGCTAATCTACTCTGTTGCCTTTCCAGTTACTCTTCCTCTTTAAGTCATTGATTTTTCTCTCTTTTAATACTTCATTGTTGATTACTAGTAATTTCTTGTTTTATGTCTGTTTACTTGATTTAATCATTTTGATCATTTTATTGTATATGTCTCTAGTAGTTAATTGTCTGTCTTTCTGTTTTCAAACTCTCTTTCTCGTTCTTTGTTACACCCCTTTGTTTCAGCCGTGGTTATTTTAAAGCCCTTTATAAAAAAAATGGTAAGGTATGGTATAAGGGGCTTGATACAAATGCATGCCACATTTTTCACTTTTTCAGTTGTATTTTATTTTTTTTTAAATAAAATACATTTGAGGTTTGTGGTTGTCACATGATTAAATGTATTGTGCAGAAGTACATGCCCAGAATGTCATGATTTCCAATATCTTTTTTCTAAAATTCTTCTCTGTAAATTCTTCCCTATTAAGCTTCTGAAAACACTGTTTTCTTGGCTTTGTGTTTAAGCCGACTGTCAACTGAATCGTCATCTTAGTTTTAGTTCCAGACCCTTCTTGGTCTTGAATCTATCTATAGTTTTGCTGTCGGCTTGTTTCTATGTTGACTTGTCGGACATTTCCTGATGCATGAAAACATCCCCACAGAATGATGCCATCACCACCATAGTTCGCAGTAGGGTAAGCCGGGTGATGTACAACTGTGAGACTGTAAATAGAAAAGTGTGTTTCATTCCAAGTCAAGTTCAAATAACTGAATTTAGCACAGGTGGACTCCAATCAATTAATAGAAACATAAGGTAATTAGTGGGAATCAAATTTACTAGTTTTGATTGTCATGGCAAAGATTGTGAATACTTATTTACATGGGTTTTTTGTATGTTATTGTCTCCTTTTGTAAAGAAAACTGCTAAATCTGCAAAAAAACAAACTTTATACAGTTTGTCATTATTGGGTATCATATTGAGACTTTAAAGAGAAACTAATTTAATCAAATTGTGAAGAAATCTTTTCTTATAACAAAATGTGGAAAAAGTGCAACTCTTTGAATACCTCCACAACTCCACAACTTAAATTTATGCAGGCTCATATCGTTATGAGCAGTTACAGATGTATTCAGGTTTTTTTTTTTTCCGAGGCAGGCAGTTTTAAATATTAACAGCAGGCAATGGTCAACCTGTAAATCTAATGCAGTTACACTAATGCACACAGTTGTACTTCTGATGTACAGTATATTGTATGCACTAGGATAGTCAACAGTTTATGTAAAGCTGTGTAACTGATAGGAAATCTTTAGCCGTCATAAGCTAATGACCTTTAAGTTTTAATAAATGCAATTTTAAACAACACCAGGGCAGAGCAAAATACTTTTCTAGATCCTGCTGCTCTGCTATGATAGACATTGGTTGGTGTCACAACACTAAAGTTCAGAACAAAGTCCATTAAAACATTGTGGAGTCCTTTAGGCAGCCTATTACTCTATCCCACTTTTAGTGAGCCAAAGCGATGTCATTTCAGGAGCTCCCTGTCAATAGCACCCCCAGAAATCTTTCACGGGGGGACCACATGGGGCCATTAAAAATCTTAGGGTGGCACAACAAAATCAAAACCAATGACTGACTTTAAAAAATGCTGTGATACTGTAATATTAATAGGAACTGAAAAAAAAAAAAAAAAAAAAAAACCCGGACCATTTGTCTTTTGTTTTTACAAATTTATACTTCAGACTGACTAGAAAAGAGCATTTAAAGCTCTTCAGAACACTGTCCAGCATTTCAAGTTTCACAGCCACAGTGAAAACTACAAAATAAACATAAATGGATGCTCATAGAGTGTTTGATAAACATAACTGAATGCATTAACTGTAATGGTGATTTCTAAGATTAATAGCCAGTTTACTATGGCGGTGATCGTAGAGTGTACACTAGTTAAATGCCTGAATGACTTCCAAGTCAATAATCAGGCCAGAAGACGTTTTACTGTTTTCAGCAGATTCAGGTATCAGGTACGGGTGTTTGTTGTTCTACAAAAAAGAATACACAAATAAAATACCTGTGTAAATTCATTGTCAACTTCCCATATGAGTAGATTACATAAAATATTACAGCCACAAGCTGCATTTTTAGCCTAACTAATTGGCGCAAAGTTGGTTTGTAGCCTGAACTATATTTGGTAATAAATGAAATATCTCGTTTTATCATTACTTCAGTCCTGTGTTTCAATCACTTATAATGTGAAGATCAAGTTAGAAAATTGCAACTAAATATTAATAAAAATCAAAAACTCAAGGTAAAAACTTTTCTTTGTTAGCCACATCTTCTATTAAGTAAAATGACCTAACAGAAAATGTACAGAACAACAAACAATTAACAAATTATCTTGTAGTAAACCCCCTGGTGGTGCAACTGTTCCCTGTGTCTGTGTGGGAGAAACTGGTTTGCAAAAGTACGGTTTATTTGAAGTAGAGAAATTTTGACTAAGTTTGACTACACTGTAATTCTAACCTCCCATTGGCAAGGTCACAACCACTCTGTTATGCTTTTGTGCTAATTCTCCTAGGAGCAAAAATCTGCACATGCATGTGCTCATTAAACAGAAATTCAGGAACAAATATCTATAGATGAATTTATTTAACACGGGAAATTAACTAGAAGCTTTCCGTAGGATATTTGTAAAGGATAATTATAATAGAGCTGCTTGATTGTGTTCATTTGGTTCAATTTAATAAATAGTGTCCATTACTAATGTGGCCATAGTAGTTGTATCACAGGTTTGTCCAAATTGGATGGTATATATATGCTTTTAATGTTCTGTCCCCATCACCCTAAGACTAACTAGATCTGATTATCAGTTTTTTACATTAAAATGAAAAGACCATGTTAGTCATGCTTTTACATGCAGTAGTTTTGTCTTTTTTATCTTTGTGTAGTTTTTTTTAAAATTTCAGATTATCTATGTTTTTATAATCCGAGAAAGGGCCGTGGGGGCAACAGCTCCGGGAGGGAACCCCAGACATCCCTCTCTCCAGCAAAATCCTCCAGCTCATTCTGCGGAATCTCAAGGCATTCCCAGGCCAGACATGATATATAATCTCTCCAGTGAGTTCTGGGTTCTCCCTGGGATATCCTTCCAGTAGGACGTGCCCAGAAAACCTCCAAAGGGAGATCAGCTGAATCCAGCCCTCTGGAGGATGCTCATTTTGGCCACCTATTCCGAGATCTTGTTTTTTCGGTCATGATTCTCATCTCATGACCGTAGGTGGGGGTTGGAACGTAGACCGACCAGTAAATCAAGAGCTTTGCCTTATGGCTCAGCTCTAGCTTCACCACAACGGACTGGAGCAACGCGTGAATTACCTCAGCCGGAGGCACCAATCTGTCTGTCCAGAAGGAGTTCCATCCTACCATCATAGTAAACAAGACACCAAGATACTGACTAAACCCCAACCCAGAGGGAGCAGACCACCTTTTTATGGTACACATTTGAAATTGTAAATACATTTGCTCTAAAATGTGTATCTTTGTTTAAACATGTATACAAAAAAAAAAAAAAACAGATTTAGGACAAATTTGCCTGCTGTGTAAACCACTAATAATGCTCCATTGTTGCTTGTAACTGAAAATAAACCTGATGAGAATAACACTAAATATTATCAATAAAATTGACCAATTTAACTGAACTGAACTTAACTAAAGTGAACTAAACTGAATTTAACTGAAATGATATAAACTCAACTGAACTAAGTAAACTGAACTAAATAGAATAGAATAGAATAGAACCACACTGAATGTTACATAACTAAATTCAAATGAAAAAAACTGATACAAATTCAACTTAAACTCAATTGCCCTGCAATAAACTGCCGATCTGCCCAGGGTGCCACTCGCCTGCCTGTCATTCATTGACCAGTGACAAGGCAGGAACACAGGGGTGTAGAAAATGGAAACAATTGAATGGAATTGAGCTGAACTCCATCAATTTATGCCTCGTGTCTATTTTTGGTTTGATGTCATATTTTAAAAATGTACTAGTATATTGTGGGCTGCACGGTAGCGCAGTTGGTAGCACTGTTGCCTTGCAGCAAGAAGGTCCTGGGTTCGATTCCCAGCTGGGCGTCTTTCTGCATGGAGTTTGCATGTTCTCCCTGTGCATGCATGGGTTCTCACCGGGTACTCCGGCTTCCTCCCACAGTCCAAAAACATGCCTGTTAGGTTAATTGGTCACTCTAAATTGTCCTTAGGTGTTTGTGTGTTGCCCTGCAATGGACTGGCAACCTGTCCAGGGTGTACCCTGCCTCTCGCCCATAGACTGCTGGAGATAGGCACCAGCTCCCCCGTGACCCACTATGGAATAAGCGGTAGAAAATGACTGACTAGTATATTGTTGGAGTTTTTTTGTGAAAAAGAAGAAAGTAAGACTTGCTCTTTGCAGCTACAGATACTCATAATCTGTTCAACCAATATGCTTTTATGTGGCACATTCTGGCAGCAAATAAATACACTGCTGCATTGTTTAAGGAGTGAAGTGGAAAAATACCTGCAAATCTTATCAGTAATGAGAAAAACTCCCCAAGAAATGCCATTTCGAAGTATTTGCCCAATTTCTTTTCATTTTGCCGATAAAGAAGATTATCTTTCCATTTAAGCACATTTCATTTACATCCTCATTCCAAAGGTAGAATAAACTCACAGGCTGCAAGACTGGGCTCCTTTCAGCATTACCACAGTCAACTCCTGCTGCCAAAAATGTAAGAGGCCAATTTTTTTTGTCCAATTACAGGACTATTGACGCTTCTTTCCACCTGCTCCCCCGCCTTATGAGTGGTGGGGGGTGGAGGGCACAAGATGGCCATGTTGGCATCTCAGAGTGTGCTATAAATAATTGAACATAGAATCATCCTTATATATGTATATTTGGATTAAATATTGAAGAGAACCCACCAGCCCACAGTGTTCCTCAGCCTTCCTCACAAGAGAAACTAAGGAGCTGGAGGAACATGAGGAAAAGAAGGAGTGACTTAATTGTATCGCTGGTTGGGGGAGGGAGGAAACGTTAAAAAAACGAGCTACAACGCAGAGATAAAGCCACAAACAGAGATGCAATGAGAAAACAGTTCATTATCAGCAGGGAAGCATCTCTCTGTTTGGCTTTGCAGAAGAAAAATGCTGATAGTTTATTCCCGATAACATATATACAAGTAGTTTTAAACGTTTTACACTTTTGTTCTCAATATGAATTCAGTTCCAGAGATATGTGGGAGTTGACCTTTAAATATTGTCCACAGAAGGCTTTGAAAAGCTCAGTGAACTGGAGAGGTGGTTGTACTTGTGTGGTGTTGGCCGTTTATTTTATGTGAAAGTGCTCCAACATCAGCAGGCTCTTTGCCTATCAAATGAAGATGAACGTTTTGTAATGAGCCTGATCCACTGATGTGTGAAGTTTCAGTCTATACAGCATCTTTAAAGATTGTACATTATCACCTCTGATAATGCTGGAATTAGCCAGTAAAGCCGAGTCACAACAAGAAAGATTATTTTTCTGTCCAGATTCTAAGCTTCCTCCTTTTATCTTTGTGCTTAAAACAAATCTCTGATTCTCTCCTTCTGGCTTCGTCTTCCACAACTAAATGACCATTTACTATATCTCTCCATGTTTATTTAAAATGAAACTCTAATGTAAAAAGGGAAAGCATGCAGTAACAACATAGAAACAAGCGTTTTTGTCCACCACAGTTATAAACATATTTGTTTACCATAAGTACTATTCAGCATATTTGCCTTAGACAAAACTATGAAAAAAAGAGAATCTGTCTGTTTACATTTGCTCCACTTTCTTGTTGAGTCTTTGTGGGACTGTTGGGATTAAACCTGCTCAATTGCAATGTCACAGAGGATATGCCGCACATCCTCCGTGATAACAGGTAGACCATACACACAGGGTCACTTTGAGGGTGTAATTGGATAAAATTGGATGAGCAGTGACAACGAAGAGGGGAAGAAGGCAAAGGACTGGATGGTTCAATAGTAGGATTGTGTGGGAGGAGCTGTTAAATGAGTGTCTCCAACAGATGGTTGGAAGAATGATAGAGAATGGACGTGTCTTTTTAGAGGCATATAGGGTAGAAAAAATAAACCCAAATATGATTCTTCTGTAATCATTGTTCTGGAACTAACTGTGCTATATTCTATCTTAATCCTAAAGTAAACCATACATCCAATGTCAATGTGTGTAACATGTTTAAGAGAATTTGTGTGTTTAGAGGAACAATAGGGGGCAAAGAGCAAATAGCTGAAAAATAAATCTTTACTAATTTGGAAAGCTTATTCAAGAACAAGTATGACGCTGAAAATTAAAAGTAAACTAGCAGCCATGCCCCTCTGAGACAGTCTTTCTTTTTATTTGTTCACCTGATTTCAAAGGAATATCACAACGGTATGTGCACATGATTGACCCTTTAAAAGTCACTATGTGTCAGCACAGATAAAATGGATGCAAACTGACATTCTACTGAGGATTTTATACTCGTCCTTTTTTACCTCACGAATTTCATCAAACAGCAAAAACAAGGTTGCGGTCTTTGTCAGGGGATGAAGGTGCTCTGTCATTTCAGCTTGCTGTGCAAATCCTTAGTTTTCAAATACTGGATTTGTGTTTAGTGTTTTTGGCCTCTTGAAGAAGGGCTTGTGACAAAACCACAGCGCAGACCCCATCAAGAGTTTGTGAACTCTCTTTTTGGTTGATCTTGCACATTTCCATTTTTGCAACTTTTTGCATTCAGTAAAGGTGATGCTCATGCAGCATGCAAATGGGTAGGATGGAGTCTGAAAGAACATTCATTTTTACAGACAACATATTTACAGCTGAATATTTATTAACACATTTTAGTTACAAACATCAAATAAACACAAGTAATAGCTATGAGGTCAAATTGTGTAGAGTTGTATGTTTTTTCTGTAGTGACATCTATGGTTTTAAAAGGAAAACTACAGAGTCCAGTCCGGCTGAAGTAGCAATATTTAAAGTAATACCATACATGTTGATGTCCGAACTGACTAAGGACCTTAGCTCAAGTACAACCCCAGCTTAAGGTTGTTTCCCACTGCATGTGTTATTTTTACTGATCAGGAAAAGCAGCAGGGTTGAGTAGTAAAGCACCTTTGTTTTACAGGCATATATACAGCCTAATAGAACCATAGATGGTACAGTGCTGTTTGAAAGCTCTTGCCCTCTTACAGATTTCTTCTGTTTTTGCTTTTTTGTCACACTTAACTGTTTCAGATCATTACATATATTTGATATCAAACAAGGATAACCAGACTAACTACAAAATACAGTTTTTAAATCATTTCATTCATTAGGGGAAATAGTTACTCAAACCAAGCTGGCCCAATCTGAAAAAAGTAATTGGGTCCTCCCTGTGAAATAATGAATTAACTTGAGTGGACAGGCTCACTTACAACATGTTTTATGGAGACTGAGCTTTTGTTGCTCACAATGCATTGCAACCATCAACTATGCCCTATAATAAAATACAAGTAACCCAATACTAACGCAATAATCATTTTTTTAAGATTATACTGTTAACATTAATTGCTACCAATTAATTATGAAATATTTATCATGATATTTGGATGAAGCCTTTTTTTTTACTTTTTTTATCTAACATATTTACTGGGAACAGAAAAGAAGGTGTGTGTGTGACATTACATGTTGGATAAGTCAAATATGGAGGTGGTATTTTGATGGTCTGAGGGGTGCTTTGCTGCTTTAGGACCTTGACATCCAGGTTTAATTTTTGGAGCCTTGAATTTTGCTCTCTAGTAGAATATCCTGAAAGAGAATGTCTTGGCCTCACTTTATGACTTGAGGTTTAAGCTCACTTGGATTATACAGCAGAACGGTTTTTGCCACCCAGGGTGGCACAACTAGTCATTAGGCTTAGGGAGCAGCGTTTGGTTGATCTGGATAGCTTTCGTCCCATAATAAATGAAACATAATTTAGTGAAGGCTTTTGTATTTACTCAGGTAAAAAAAACTGAGGAAATTTGTAAAGGGGGAAATACTTTTTTTACCCTGTGCATGTAATGCAAAGGTTATATAAACTTCAAAAACCACCAAAAAACAAGGCTTACAGTCTGTATGTCAAAACCCGCATACTACCTTTGGTCTTCTTATAGTTCCACTTGTTCATTACAGGAAGATTTTTTACTGCAGCAACATCTACTGTTTAAAGAGAGAACTACAGTGTGCAGTGAAACTGAAGTGGCAGCATAAAAAGCATCACTAGTGTGAACACAAAAACTCACTCTTGGAAAGACCTACTGTGGGTTTTATGGTGCCAGAATTTGGTTACACGTAGTTTCACTGGCCATATTCCTTCAGAAAACAAGACAACATACCATCATGTGAAAATGATAAATGTGACAACTGCTGCTTTGTGTGTTCATACTGCATAAAAAGACACAGAAATATTAGCTGAAAAGAGGAAAGTTAACCCACAAAATTGCAACATTGCCCAAAGGGAAATAATAATCGCAGATGCAGTGCCTGCAGATTCCTGAAGCTCCACAAAATGAAGCCATTCAGGGAAGGGGGTTGGGCTGGGGCTGCAAGCGTGGAGGTGGGAGGAGATGGATGGATGTAGGGATTAGAGGAATAGCTCATTAGGTATTCAGAACACACATATTCTTCCATACAAAGCTCCCCCAAGGTGCCTTTCACACATACATACATAGGAGAATATGCCCACACATGCATGCATGCACTTGCATGCATATGGCAGCTCAGCACCTTATAAACAAATATAACTTCAAAAATCCTGAAAAGCTGAGCGATTCCCCAGCTTCCCCTCTTAGGTAACTTTATCTTTCTTTCTTTGCCTCAATAAATCCTCCAGCAAAATTATAGTTCTGAATAGATAAAGGGTTAAGTGTTTTCTAAAAAATACCAGGCACAGCAAACAACAAACCAAATAAAAACAATTGTTTATGGTAATGGAGAGAAGCAGGAGTTCCCATTCATTTGATCTCCCCTTTTTTCTGTTTCCTTCATTGCTAATCCCCTTATGCCCTTCCCTCATTGAGCCGACTGGATGTGAGCTTTGTATTGTCTTTTGCTGTTGAGACTCGAGACAGTACAAGAGTCCGGTGTATTGTACAGTTCTCCCAAACAATTCTTCACCTCTCCTTCAGAAGCAGTGCTTTTAGTGAAACAGTTTAATCCAGCAAAGGAAAGCAATCCACTGGATTCCTCATAGTGATTGAATTTTCTTTGTGCTATAAGCCTTCATGCACTTGCCGAAGTGACAACAGAATGATTCAACAGGAAAGACACTTATTGGCACTTCTGCTGGTGTGGAAAACACAGTTGTGTTTATTCTTGTCTCTCTTTCTCATTGTCTCTCAGATAACAGTTTTCCGGATGGGCTCTGAGGGTCATCAGGACATTGACCTTGCCATCCTCACTGCATTGCTCAAAGGTGGGTCAGGGCATGTATGTGTGCGTACTGAAGCTCGAGTGGCTTCCATTACACTGTGGCCTCCAATCATTGTAGTTATTTGGAGGTCTCTGTAATAATAAAGTGGATTTTTTTTTTGTTCCTCTTGCATTCCAAAGGTATTAAAAGGCATTTGCTCTAAAGTATTTTATTAGCATGGTACACAGGCTCTATGACATTATTTTTGATAATAACAAGGTTGAAAAATATCAGAGCTAATGTGTTAGCTTACAATAGAGACTTGGTGGGAAAGAAAGGTGTGGGCATCCCCTGCAAATAGTTAAAGTCAACATTTAATTTATTGTAAAAGTTTACACACCCCTATAAAAATGGCAGGAATTGTGATGTAAAAAAATGAGACCAACATGTTCCACCTATAAGCTATTACATTCAACTGCCAAACAAGCAAATATGTTAGACGGGGAAAATATAAAAAAAGGTAATAAGCAGAAATAAATTCGTTGCAAATTTGAGCAACTCTTTCAATACTACTTTGTTGAACAACCTGCTGATTCAATTCCATCATTTAGTCTTCTTGGGTCCATAACTGCCCTCAATTATAAAGAATCTGATTAACCATAAATAAAGTAAAGCTGTTCTACTGGATTTTCTTGACATTTGCCCAAAAATGATTTCATTATACAAATGTGTGATCTGCATGTAAAAACAGTCAGTATTCTATATGCTTTCTGACTCTATATTGTGTTTTTAGGAGTACTATGTTGATGAGATGCAGTATCTCAAAGTCTCGATGTTGTAAGGCTAATCCTTGCAATGTTGATGGAAAATACTTCTGATTGGCTATTAGTGACAACTAATGACTTATGACAGATGAGTATTGGATTTGCTATTTAGATTGATAGGAACAACAGACTGTTTGCATAAGAGTCTTCTTTGAGTCACAGCTTTTTATTATATCAGTATCGTCCCCAGATTTGTATTGACTTTAAAAATAAGGAGCAAAGTATATTATGTATTGATTTTCATCAGTATTAAGTCCATTATCTGTACTAGAAAGATTTCATATTGCAGTAACTTTGTAAAAAAGTTAAGAAATTACAATGGTGGAAGGCTACCAGCTAGCCCTATTTTAAATGTTTTTTGCTATTTCAAATTACTCAGAATAAAAATCATCTGTTAGACACAACCATATATTAATGGATATTAAGGGTCGACACTTTCACAAGAGACATTTGTTAAAGTGTTGGTCCACTTTGAGTCCACCAAGGGTGGATTCAAATTTTGGATTTTGGTGCAGACTGTCATTTATACAATGGCATCAAAGATAGTTCATTTTTGTGTTTTTCCAGGTATCGTAGTTGTTTGGAAAATCTTCTGGCAGTTTAATGATCCACATTTCCAATTAGCTGATCAGGCAGCCTGATACAGCTATCAGCCTCTACTTATTTTGCATAGTAATGACAATTGAGAAAATTGTAGCAATAGTCTTTTATGAAAGTGTAGCTAATTGTGTCTCATACATATAAACATTTTTTTTGTTTGAGCTGTTTAAAATGATTAATATGGAGTGAACCAGCAGACTTGTTGTCAGCCTTGCATTGCTCTGAGGGTTTATTTACTTTTTTGAGACATGACATCTTTCTACTACAGGTGATGGGATTCTTATTGATAATAACTTCATATAACCTCATTTCAAAAGATTCACACTATCCCTTTAGAGAATTGTTGGTAACCCTAGATGCTGTGATCACATGTTTTTTACTTTTGTGGGATTGGGTTGCCCTATAACTCATTACAATTCATGCGTATATGCCACTTGTTTTAGTGGTGTAGGAAAACACTATGCCGTGATGTATCATGCATAATTTAATCACCAGATAAACCAGGTTGCGACACAGCTTATAGGCATGTCGAAAAATGTCGCCACATGAACACCACACCAGGGTGGGGTTACAGGGGTGGCCAGGGGGTGAGTGCCTACCCCTGGAATCTGACTGGCAACCCCACCTGGCCACCCCAAACAAAGCTGTCAATTACTTTGTATAGTATTTGCATGGAGGTTTGCAGTGTTGCCAAATTAGCACTTTTGTCAAAGTCCAAACTCGGCTTTTATTCAAAAAGGTGCCTAGCACCAAATTTGGCACATTTTTGGTAAACTTTCTGAGGAAGAGTCGCTGCGTGAATGACTGGATCCTGTTACCACGCGCAGCAACCAGCTACAACAGGCTGCCGAGTGGCTCTCACAGCACAGACTCACAACTGGCAATGAGCTGTGCATGAGTTTTTGTTCATTCTGAAGATGTTATTGTGATAATGTGATTAAGTATTTTTTTTTTTGGAACAAAACCATAACAGAACAAAACATATACTGTATACAGAACAAAATAATAATTTACTGCAATAAACAAAAACAACTACTGAATAAAAATTGAATTGGTGCTGTAGGGTTTAAGCTTTTTAATGGGACATATGGAGTTTAACGAAAATTCTAAATGAAAATCTCACCCTCGCCGTCTCACCGTCCAATGACTTCCCTGTGCGTCTCCCGGCCTTCCAATCAGCATCCTGTCCGCCTGATTCATCATCCAATCGCCTTCCGACGGCTTGTTTTTAAAGGACTTTCGGCTGTGTTCCTCCTCGCTTGTCAGCTGAGCTCATCCCTCCTCCACCCCACCTCCACCATCTTCCTTCCCATCTACTCCTGGCTTCCTCACTCCCTGGCCGCCAATCCACCACCAGTGTCGGATCAGGGGGAAGACATCTCTAAATATATCCTTTACAATGTTCATCCTAGCTCACATCATTCTCAACATTCGTGTCTTCCTCCCAGGTCCGAGCGCCAAAGATATAATTATGTAATTTCACATCATTAAAACTTTTCTAATTGCCAACCCTCTCTTTGTGAGTCTTTTCAGATTGAATTACCTTTGGGAGTTTTAGGACAGTTTTTAAGAATTTTTTTTTTTACATTTAAAAAAAAACAGAAACATAACAGAACAAAAACAAAACGCAAATATAGTAGCTTACACTTTAGATCTTAGACTACAGTTTCAGGGTGCCATCCCTCTAGAATCTGTGCCCCTATATGGCCCCCTCTCAAGAAAAAAAACTAGACATGCCTCTGAACCACACCTCTCACACTTCGATTGCATGCAGAGAAATGTACTCACCTCTGCATAGCAGTTTTATGAACCTAAAAGTGAAACTGATGGCTTGATATTCTGTCTGACTAATTTGACAGACAACTATCTGACCACTCATAGAGCATTGAAACTACACTCCCAGAGGAATGAAACCAGAAGGTGTTGTCACAGCAAATGTAGCATACCTCATTTTGATGCAGCAGAACATTGTCAATTCCACACAATGTTCACAATATACATGCACTATTCAGATTGGGAGTGCATCAAAAGTAATACACATACTCAAAAGACATGATAGGGTTTAATATTTCAGAAAATTTCCTTCATTTCCTCATGTTCAGACCTTGCATATCATCCATGTTTCAATACACCTGCACACATGGCAAGATAGGAAACAGTGTGACAGCAATTTTAGTTTTTGTAGATACTCTGATGCCAGAGAAATTCTATAAAAAGACATTCTAAAACTGTAAATTTCTAGTAAAAAATCCTTTCTAACATTCATACACTATTAGAAGATGAACTTCCTGTAACTGTGACTTGTTGCCATGCTGTGATGAATAATGGTTAAGGAAAGACTGACTTAAATTGAGAAACTGGCTTGTAGGCTTGTAAAAACCAAAAAAACTTATGGCCAACAAAACCAAGGATGCCTCAGACTCTGGAGGATCCAAGCAACATTTAATTAAAGAACCAGTCATAAAACTGGACTACAGAGAAGGTGGGATTTAAAAAACTGAAACTATAACTGAAACTATACCAACTACACCAAGAGAGTTATTAATTAACAGAGATCCAATTAGATAAATAACTAAAAAAGACCTGATTTGTGGTTGAAAGCAGAGGGCAATCAGAAGAAACAACCCAGAAAAAAATGGGAAAAAAACCAGCATTGCTAAGCACCAATAATAAACTTAGAGAAACCAAATGCACCAATAGCTCACTGATTGCAACACCCCAGGTACTTAGTAAATCGGTACCAATCTTATAAAACATTTACTGATCTGCAACTTGTCCAGTTTCAGAAGCCTGTCAGCAACCAGAATTAAAATTGTTGGAGGGACGCTTGCAGTGAATTAAGGTTTCTAACTTGGTATGAGACAAAAATAACTCCTGTAAAAATCATCAATTTGTGATCACAGCTGGTCATTAACTCTACGGCTGCTAGAGGCAAATAATTACAGGAAGACACAGCCCCACCTAAATTTGGAAAAGTCTCTTCTGAAGAATACATTTATTTTTTGTTTGCAAATTGCATTTCCATGAGGTCTGTAGATACTTTGTAAAGGGAACAAATAGATCACTGGAGACCATTATAGCTCATGGGCTCACTGTTTCTGCATCGTAACTTTGTGCTCCACACTCTTAGCTCAGAGTGTCTTATCTTTACCACACACTCACCCGTTTCATGTTAAACAACCCTTTTACCATTAAAGGGCTGATTAATGATTTAAAACAGTCATCTCTGGGACACAGAACCCCATCCTCTTCATGAACAGTATGGTGACTGGATATGCCCTTGATGATAATAATTACATATAATTGTTTACCTAGATAAATGTGACACCTTAAAACATCTGGAAATTGAACGCAAGAATTACCCAGACTTGTGGAGGTCCACAATTCTCTTCTTGATATCTTGCCTGATTTCTTTTGATTCTCCCATGATGTCACACAAGAAAGAAATAAGAAAGCCTTCAGTTATTTCCATTGTTGTTAATGAACCTATCAGAAGCCTTTAAAGCTACGGTGTCACCATCTGGGCTTTCTTAAATTGTTTATAGGTACAGTAATTTTATTATATACACACATATATACACATCTTTGTTTGAAGAAAGTAATAAAATTATTCTGACATTTGGAAAATAGATATAATGTTGATAATCCTAACTGACCAAAAACAGGAATAATTACAGTTGATGTTGGACAGTTAGAGTTAAGGGTTATGTGTCATTCAGCTGTATATAGATCAGGGGATTTTTAGAACAAATTCAAGCTTGCGAACCCACTACTTGATTTTAGAGTTTGTTGCATTTGTCATTTGAATGATCATTCTATTAAAAATGAAAGAACAAAAGTTCATATGACCATTGTTCCTGTAATAGGGGTATGTGTACTTCTCAGGAAAACTGTAATTTAGGCTTGAATTTTAAACCAGTGGCTCTTCAAATCCACTAATAGCAGAAAAAATTATATTGGCCTGAATGCGTAGAAATGTTTGAGAAAACATCAATATTTTAAAGTTACTCACCCCTGCTGAACAGGATCTAGCCAAAATTGTCTCTGCTCCAATCATCTCACCCATTTATTGTAACATGTATAATTTACTTTGAGCACTTGCACGTTCCTTCTGCATCCAAAAAAGTGTGCAGGAAGACAACACGTTGGCTAATTTGCAGTCTAACAGTAAACAACAACCTATACATTTGAGCAAATTGTTATGCATTTGGTAGTAAGAAAAGTTAAAGGAAACTAAATTGAGCAAACTGAGTACAATTCAACTAAACCTGCATTTTTCTATGTTCTCACTATATTTCTATGAGACTCACAAACACAAGACTGAGGAATCCATACTTCTGATTGCTGTTCAGTAGCTTGTATTGATCATGGTTTCTCTGGCTCCTCAGGGACTACGGCTCATTCCTTTTCACACACACCTCTGTACACATAAATACCGACTGAACAAACTTATGCATCGGTACAAAGAAACAGCAAGTCCTGTGGGGCTGATTAGCAATTCAGAGCAAATGATTGATTATCTCAGGAACTGCATTTCAGGAAAGCACTTCAGTTCACGGAGGGGGAAGACATAAAATACAGTTTGGAGAGGAAAAGTGTAAAGGAGGAATGTGTTTTAAATAATTTATGTGCAGCAGTGATGGTACATGATTTTTCATCCCAGTTTTCTCTTCCTGATCTTTAAGCTCATCACATACATTTATGTTTATGTTTATATCCCACTCACATATACTTTTCATGGTATCTGTTGATCAATCCATCATTTCTGTTCACATTTTTCCTGTACATATTGTGACAGAAATGGAATTTAGATGAACAAGCAAAGGAGGATCGAAGACAGAGCAAAGAAAAGAAAATGATATAAAATAATTTGGGAAACTTTAAGATAGGAGAAGAACCCAGAAAAAGACATACTCAATGGTCACCAGTGTGAATGCAAATTTACATTTACATAAAGTCCCATTTAGCAGCACTGGAGTCAATGGGAGGTGTAAAATAAAATCAGTCACATCCTGCTTGAGAGCTTTCTAAAACACTGGATTAGTTTCTTTGCCAAAGAACCAACAAACCTGAGTCAGAAACATGACTTGAGGAGAGAACAGACTAAATGAACTTGACCGTCTGTGAGAGATTGATTAAATTAAGACATGTGGGAAAAGACAGAGTAGTAAGGACCCCAAAATGAGGGCTGTGGCCTCTGGTAAAATACCGGAGTCACCATTTTTTGTAATATAGACATATCTCAATTAAAACTCTTACTTGTGGGTGCTGCTTCTAATTAGTGGGGCTCTATCTGAACCATTAAGCTCCAGTTTTTTGCTTGGACCTTCAAGCCACAGGGAGAGCACTGTGTAAAGAAATTATGTTGGTGTGGTTATTAAACATCCCTCAGTCCCTATCAACACACAATTATAATGATGCTTATATCGTTGCATTACAGTGGCTTTCTAGGAAAGAATGTGCTCCTAGATTTTCTTGCACCAAAATGTGCTTTTGTGTTAAATTACACTGTTTAACAGGTAATTAAGTGAGCCAGAATAAAACTGAAGCAGAGATGTTTTGACTATGTTATCTTGAGCCTTTCTCTCCCAAAACCTAACCACAGTGCCTTGAACAAGGATTCATATGCCCTGGACTTTTTCAACTTCAATGTATTTAATTGACATTTTATTGATAAAGATTTGAAGAAGTTTAGAATAGCATTATAAAGCAATATCCCAAGCTTTAAAAGCTTCTGAAAAGCACTCTCCAAACTGCCATTTGAAATAAATAGCACAGCAGAACTGCAAACCACTTAAACTGACAGGCCAGGTGAGAAGGCAATCAAAGAAGCACCCAAATTGACTCATAGTATCTCTGGAGGAGCTACAGAGTAGATTCCTTGAATGATTCGAGTATCTCAGCTCAAGGCTTTGTGAAGTTCTGTTTGACTTTTCAGCATTGTTATTTGTGCTGCACAACACTCACTTTTATGAGATGGTAACATGATAAATGACCATCTGATTTAAAAAATTGCAATGCAATAAATTTTTATTAAAATTGTGTTTACTACTTTCATTTTCATTATTCCTCCTTTGGTTAAGTGATCAGTATTATTTATTTAATTTCATAATTTTATCTAAATAGGTGCTGCACTGAGCCATAGTTGATTGCACTGTTGACTCCAGCTTTCAAAAAACATGACTGTTAGATCAATTAGGCCCTTAGGTATGAGTGCATGCAAGGTTGTTTGTCCTGTGTGTCTCTGTGCTGCCCTATGATGGACTGGTCCACGGTGTATCTTTCTTCTTGTCCAATGACCACTGGAGATAGGTACCAGCTCCCAAGTGACCCTGCAAGAATAAGTATGTCTAGACAATGGATGGGACTAATTAGAATCCCATTGATATTGTTATCATTTTGCGTGCGCCTTGTCAAGCAAATATTTGGACACCCTTGTAGTTTTCTTTGTGTGGTGAAAGTGAAAAGGTAATTGCCAACAATATTAATTTTTTTCATTCAAATTTTTCCTTTTTAGACATGAGAAAAAAGGGTCAAACCCAGTAAATTATTTCTCTGTTTTAGCTATGGCCTGTCTAGAGTCATCACTAGGAGAAGTCACATGATGCAATCTTCAAAATGTAAAAAGAAAAATCTGATTTTTCAAGACCTAACTCTCAGTGGCAGCAGTCTCTATGCAGATGCCTTGCAGTCTGTAAAGTAAATAATTGAAGATTACAAAGCAGTGAAAGATATAAAAAGACAGCAAAGAATTTTCAGGGAGCTGCTCTCTCAGTATGTAACATGATAATGAAAAGACGGATAAGAGGAATGGATGAGGTCAATTGAGGTCCTAAAATTGACAAAATAGTTGAGATAACTGTTCATAGCCAGAAAGAATCATCAAAATCTAATCTGACTGTTGAGCTGACAGTGGACTGATCAGAACAGTAAGTGGTGGACGGCAGCCCTGCTTTGCAGAAATACCTGCACAAATAGGATCTTTTCTTAATTGGTAAACAACCGACAGCCTCACAGCAGTATTCAAGCAGAACGATTTGCCAAAGAACACCTAATACATAAATGTAATGTATTTCTAAAGTTTGGTGCAGTCAAGTCATTGAATGTCACAACTAAAATAAGTACAATAAAAACAAATGGCATGGTTTGTGGGATAAAACTAGCTATTGTCATCAGGAATGAGGTTGGATTTATCATGGTTGGACTTTAGGAGCAGTTCATGATGGCTGGATCAAAGGTCACTGACTGAAGAGATTTGATTCAATTGATACTAATAGATTCTGCAAGCACTACTGCAAGCACACTACAAAGCACAATGTGGATCCAGCTTAAAGTTAAGCCACAGTGTAATTAAAATTGCATTTAAAATCTTATTAGAACAGGAGAGGATTTATCAAACACAAAAGTCAACATAACTTTATTAATAGCATATACATTAAGACTCAACAATGGGGAATTAAAATTTTCGAGCACCATTATAAAATCAAAAAATGAACCAGTATTCCATCATATAATGTTTTTCTTTTTAGTCAGCCACAGCTACAGTTAAGCCCAAAACTACTCATAACCTTGGAAATTTTGATGTAAAATTATTTTAATGCAACAAAGGTTTGTTTCTGGTAGGAAATAAACAGGCACTTGAGAAAAGATTATAAAATTGTGTAAAAAAGAGCATTAATTTAGGAAAAAATACAGTTTAGCTATTTTATTTACATTTGATCAAAAAATTGCATGTTGCAACTTCATTAATCTCATAATCTTTAGTTTATTCCACATATTCCTAAATCAGGACTTTGGCTGGGCCACAACTAAATATTAATATTACTTCCAGTAATAAGAAAAATGTTGGTAAAATTAAAAGATTACTTTAAATCCTAAATCTTCCTTTTTTAATAATGCTGGTCTTAACTGTAGCTGTAGAATATATGTCTGCAGTTGCATACAGCTGAGGCTAAAGCTATTGGAAATGATTTCTAACCATAAACTGTTTATGGTATAGCAGGTCATTTTTACAGTTTTGCTTTCAATGTATTTCATGTCTTTAATTAAACTTTTCTTTAACTGTTTTTGCTTCTGTAAAGCCATTTGAATTACCTTGTGTATGAATGGTACTATGAATTGTAGCACTGTTGCCTTGCAGCAAGAGGATCGTGGGTTCGACTCCCAGCCGGAGGTCTTTCTGCATGGAGTTTGCATGTTCTCCCTGTGCATCCGTCGGTCCTCTCCAGGTACTCCGCCTTCCTCCCACAATCCAAAAACTTGCCCTTAGGTGTGAATTGGTGTGTGTCTGGTTGTTTGTCCTGTATGTCTCTGTGTTGCTCTGCGATGGACTGGCGACCTGGCCAGACGGTACCCCGCCTCTTGCCTGTAGACTGCTGGGGATAGGCACCAGCTCTGCTGTGACCCAGTATGGAAGAAGTGGGTATAGAAAATGGATGGATGAATGGTACTACACAAATAAAGTGGCCTTGCATGCCCCTCAATCAAATAGTTACCTAATAACTATCCTTTACCTAAGGTAATACCATTTTGGACTGTGGGAGGAAGCCATGCCAACTCCACGTAGAAAGGCCGGGTGTTGAATCAAGAACCTTCTAGCTGCAAGGCAACAGTGCTACCAACTCCGCCACCATGCAGCCCCTAAGCAAAACCAATGGATTAAAACCAGCAAAAACAACAAACTGATAAATACGTACAACTCTAAAATGATGCAACACAACAGTTGATAATGCTACCACACCTATAAAACATCACAGAAACATAAAAATCTGTGTTGATTGATAATATGGACAATTTTGAAATGATTACATATGTTGGTAAACACTGGAAAATTTCCTTTTCTCAAGCTGATTCCTAATCATAATAAATACTTACAATCATACTGTTGTTTCCTACACCAGGTGCCAATGCTTCAGCCCCAGACCAGCTGAGTTTGGCTCTTGCATGGAACAGAGTGGACATCGCACGAAGTCAGATCTTCATCTATGGACAGCAGTGGCCTGTAAGAAGCAATAAATACATGAATATTTTTTGAGTTATACTAAATGCTTCCAAATGATGTTCACTCATATTGCTACTAAAGTTTTTAGGTCACTAGTGTACATTATTTAAGTTAAAACCTTACCCTTTTTTATTCTTAATAATCTCAGGTTACATCATACTAAAAAAAGATGACTGTGTCTTACATAAAGGCTAAAAAGAAAACAAGCCACCATATGCAGTTCTCATCTCACGTCAGATGTATTTTATGTATTTTCCACTCTTTGTGTAGGTTGGTTCCCTTGAACAGGCGATGCTGGATGCCTTAGTTTTGGACAGAGTGGACTTTGTCAAGCTGCTGATTGAAAATGGAGTCAGCATGCACCGTTTTCTCACGCTTTCCAGACTGGAGGAGTTGTACAACACGGTACGATAATGAGAACTAGTTAAGTGGTATCACCACAGCTTTTTCTCTTACAAGTTCATACCGTATCATATTTTCCTCTATTTTCCAACAGCGACATGGACCATCAAACACACTTTACCACCTTGTCAGAGATGTCAAAAAGGTATGCCTATCACTGCTATTTTAGTAGCTTTGTAGCTGCCCAGGCTCACTTGATGCTAATAATGTACACTGGACATGATTGACTACAGAGATTCAGCTGCTTTTGTGTGGTGTGCATATGTTGTTTATGTCTATGTTTGTGTGTGAATACATTTGGTAGATCTAGCTGCTGATACCAGCAAATAGAGACCAGCTTTTCTCTTTCAGCTGGTTTTGCGCACTGCATTGGCTGTATAGAGCTTTGCACGTTTTTCAACCTTCATGACTCATAATTTTTCCTTTTCCAAGGCACACACACTACTGTGGTAAATAAACAGCAGAAGTATAACATATTATTAACTCCACAGGAGCTGAGCTGGACTTACAGTTGATACCAGATACACTTTACATATACTTCAAAGAAGATGACTTTTTTTCTCACTGACATTGAATCAGAGTAAATATTCCTTATTTTAGGACAGTTGGAATTGCAGGAATTATTTATGTTTGCTAAATACCAGAATAAAGAGAGATCGTTTTTTTTTATTTCTTTAAAGTTAGAGGTTTACAAACATTAAGAGCATGTCCTCAAACAATTTGGGAAGGTACTGATGATTTTTTCATTACTTTGTATTCTTCGGATCAGCTAACTGTAGGCACACCTGGGGTTTTTGAGGTAATACCTCAGACACATCAGGCAAGATATCAGGAAGAAAACTGTGGACCTTCACAAGTGTTGTTCATACCTGTGTACAATTTCTAGATGCCTGAAAGTGCAATGTACAGCTGTTCAAGCAGTTATAAACATGTATAACAGCAAATAACTTTGGTAATCCTCTTTGACCTGAAACAGCAAACGTGTAGTCTGATTTATTGTCACAGTGCGAAAAAAATGGTTATACAACTTAGGCCTAAGTGTATCGCTGATCAAGAGTAGACAGAAGACACTGTTTTTTTTTCTTATTACAAGAGTTTAGATAAATCCAATACAAATTAAATTTTTATTTTAAACTAATAGCTAATTCCTTGAGTTAGATTTTGCACAGCTTCTTGAAAGAAACATACTTCATTGTGTTTTTCTTTAGTTTTTTGCAATCAAACAAAAAAGGAAGGTTTTATTTCACAAATAAAAAATTTATGAACAAAACAATAAAATAATAATTATTTTGTTGCACATTTCAAGAAATGTCTACTGGTGATAAAACATAGCAACTAGATTTTAAATTCAGCATCTCCTTGTATGCCAATCTGGAGACAACCCTCTCTTAAGAGATGATGTAAAGGTCAGCAACACTATCATCAGTATTTAGAGATTTTCAGCCTATATTGTGCTTTGAGTTGATGAAGTCTTAGACACAGCTATGATTTGATGTTTCTGTGGAAAGAAAGGCCCCACATTACTCATACAGTTGTGTTTCACCATCATGCAGGCCTTAAGTGCATGGCATAATTTTCCTATTCTGTTTCTCCAAAGGTGTGTGTAACTTCACACGTGTAGCTGGATGTTTCTGTCTCTGTGTCCCTGTGATTCAAGTATGCTCCTAATTAGATTTAACTGCTACCCTCGGATGGGGTCTCTGGGTCGTCCCCATTGTCTTTTTTCCTCATGAATAAAACTACAGAAAATTTATACTGGGGCAAGATAACAACTGACAAAGACAAGGGAAACCAAACCAATAAGAAGACAGACCAATAACAAACACATGAACCAAGTTTAAAATCCCCAAATTCTTTGGTTAGCATTCTTTTTTGGTTAGGGCTTCCAGTAGGTGTCCCGCTAGTGATCTTTGGAAAAAAATGTACATGTATGAGTTTATTCTCTTCTAAATAAATATCCTCAAATTAACGGTGGAACATTTTTAGATTTTCTATGTTAGATGAGATTACTAGGCCTTTTATACAGCCTAACTGGTGGCCATAAAATGTGCTAATAAATGTGTAGGGAGTAGTGACCAAATTACTTGTGCACAGTGCTGTAGGAAGAAGGGTGGTGAGTTAAAATGTTTTGATTTGTGAGATTGTTTTGATAGTTGACTTCTGAAAACAGGGTAGTACATTTAAACAATATTTGTGAAATTAATTTGATCATTTGTGATGAGTAAAAATACCTGCAAAGAAAAAAAGGTAACTCCTGTTATAGAGAGAGGAACGAGATTTAAATATACTTGAGTAAACCATGGTATCTTTATTTAAAATCTGTTCTAACTTTATTTATATTTGGAAAAGAACTCTAAAACTATCTCGGTGACCTGTCTGAGTGTAGGGTTAGAAATTTATTTGCTGACTATAAATTGGTGCACTATGTACCAAAAATAAACTACTAAAATGGTTTGGACTTCAGAAGCCTATTAGTTAATGTAGGACTGACCACATCAGCGAAGTCAGGCTTGTTGCTGGAAGGTATAAAACCTTTAAATGGTCCATGGTGAACATTAACAGCTGCTAAAGCTGAAGTCAGTTCAGTCTACAGTCTGAAAAATAATTGCGAATGTGACCAGGTTTAGTGACTTGCCTCAACCTTTCAATAGCATATGTTGTCTTAAAGCAGCAGTTTGCCAGTCTCACCGCTCAGGGCAGCATCTCGTCATGGATCGCTTTCACAAATACTTGTGCAAAAGAAAAGGTAGCTGTCATTTGTGCTCAAAAAAAAGTTATCTGTCGCCTCTTGTCAGTTTTTTAAGTGGATGCGTGCTTGCTTTGTACTGGCACCCCAGTTCTGCTGAGATAGTCTCAGGTGTCGGAGGTGTCAGTTGGGGGTGGTACTACAACCACCACTCCCAAACTAAAATCATACCCTCTGGCAAGATGTCTAGAGTAGTCATAAAACTTTAAGAAGTATGCCAGAGCGTCCTGTTGTGTTCAAATAATTATTTTGTTTACAGAATCTGCTAATCCACCCAAAGAGCTAAAAGAAACTTTTGGTTTCAGAAACACATTTGTTAAAAGACAGTTTCAGATAAGATTAACTGTTTTTCCAAGAAAGTCTGCAGAAGCAACACTTTAATTAGTCTTTTTACTTCACATCTTTTGGGCATTACCATTGAAAGAATAACTGGTTAAGGTGAGAGGATTTCTTGGATCTTTCAGTCCATTGCAGAAGCAGAGGGGTAGAGGTGGATTTAAATCTGTGTCCCAAAGGAGCGGTGGAGGCCAGGAGAATAACTGCAGGGTCTAAGGTTGACATTGATGACATGTTGAGGAGCAATGAATGTTGACATAATTCACATAAAGGAGTCCTGTTTCAATATTGACTCTCCCCTCCAGCTTTAATAGCTGCCTGTAGCTCCATTCTCCTACTGCAGCTCTCTTCCAGGCTAATGAGTCGATTGCAATGCCCTTTTCTTTCCTACAACACAATAGTTAACCTCATAGAAGATCTGATTATTATTCTGAATAAAATTATGACAATTCATTCAGGTCTATATTTATTGTGATTATTCTCAGATGTTGTACTCCAACTCATATAGCTTCAGATGTTTTCCATCTCTTTTGTACCTCAGTCATGTGATGTTTTGAGAGTCACATCCTACAAATCTTGATATTGACATTGAACCAAATAACACCAAAAAGGTAGACAAAAAGAGGCAAAGTCTTGTTAAGATTCTGACATTTTTGAAAGACTGGAAGAGAGATCCTGCCTGAGCTTCTGTGTCCCTCATTTCCGCTGCTCTTGCTTATCGTGTGGTTTACTTACTGACATTGTGTGTTCTTTCCAAGCGAGAATATCCAGGGTTCAGTTGGATCTACTTCAAGGTGAATCTGATGATCACGTTTTCCTTTGTAGCCACAAACAATTTGTCATGGATTTTGTGTTTGTGAGTGTGTATGACTGTGGTTCATTTCTGTTCTCCTGTTTCCCTACCCATGTTAATAATTTGGTGTTGGTTGTTAACATGCTGTGGTTTATAGGGAAACCTGCCACCGGACTACCGCATCAGCCTCATTGACATCGGACTGGTCATTGAATACCTCATGGGTGGGGCGTATCGATGCAACTATACCAGGAAGAGATTCAGAACACTGTACCATAACCTCTTTGGGCCCAAAAGGGTAAGCAGTTGATTCTTACCTTCATTAGCATCCTACTATTTAATGACCTTCAGCACTAGTGTCATTAATGGAAGTGTACCATATCAGTTTGATTAGCTTTATGATCGAATTTCCCTGCAAGTGCAACATGCATGAAATTATATTTTATTATCAAATACAAATCATAGTGAGTTATCTGAGGGGTAAGTTTGACACTGCTGATCCAAGTAGTTTATAAGCATGAGCGAGTACATTTTAAATATTAAATTTGTCTGTAGATTGAAATTTGCAGCAAAATAAATTAAAAAATAACCTTTAAATTCTACTAAATTTAAAGATTGGTTTTGTTAACCCAAATTACAATTCATATTAATACCATACACCTTTGAATAAACAAGTCCAAGTTAAATATGCCATTCAATAAGGAAATAACACTTATGATATGCTGTCACAAACATTGGTGTTATTTTCACCTAATGAATGAAATAAGGTTGTAGACAAACTAAATGATACAGTATTTGCTTGGCAGGTGAATCATTCATCTATAGTGATGTCTCTTCAGTAAGTACCATTAAGATTCAGAGAAAACAAGCACTCCATTACTGCCCTCACAGAAACATATTCTCTGCACTCAAGCTCACATTTAAAGCTTGTGTGTTTTATGTCACATACATGCTGCATGTTACATGGTGTACTGTTGCTCATTCTGCTTCAACAATTTAATTATTGCCACAGGTGTAGTTCAAGCAGGACTATGCACAGGTGTGTCTAAAGCTGTTTATCGCGTGATGGTGGACTCATATGCTGATGTGTTTGAGTATGTGTTCTCGTGTGTATTTAATTGAGTTTTCTGATAAATTGAAAGCAAAAACACAACAGATAATGCTCTGCAGTGTGCTGGAGAAGGCTGAGCAAATACAGGTTATTCTGTAAGATCAAGATTAAAAGATAATAAGATTAATGTAACTTTGAAATAGCATTTACTGTTGGGACCCAGATGACATGAGCTTCAGTCACAGAGCATAACAGACAGCTGCTTTTGTAAAATGTAGTGACATCTGCATCACAAATAGATGTAAAAGACATCGGTAAACACAGTCAGGCATTAGAAATTTGATTATGCACATTTGACAACTTTGGGGATGGTCTGTTTGCTAATATGGAAAAAAAAAACAAGTAACTTTAATATACATACAAATATGAGATGTATTCATTTCTGTCAGATGCTTGACATTGCAATAGTTTTGTAAAACATAAACTGCTCATTACATAGATGATTGCACACTGGAAAGGAGTTCAGGAGTGTAAACAGCATATGCAGTGCTCCATAGAGACAGGAGCAATACCATCAGACAGCTGTGTGAGCACATTTACGTTAAGAAAGCTGCACAGGTCTAAACCCCTTGCCTCCTGTGAGTGGGACACAGTTGTTGTGTCACTCCATCTGCTATCATGGTCTCAGCATGTTTGTCCCTGTAGAGGGAAACGCCAGTGTGAATCAGTACTGTACATACTGTAGTTGATATGAGCAGTTATTATATAAGGAACACTTCCAGTGGTATATAAATGCTCCAGTAAGTCAATTTCCCTAAATAGGTTAAAAATAATGTGAATATTGGGCTATGCCCCTCAGCCACTTCAATGACAGTGAGCAAGTGTTAGCCCAGCTGAAGGTTTGTGGGTAATTTTGGAACTAGAGTCACATTACAGTTACAAACTTCAACAGATTTGATTTGGATTTTATGTGATAGACCAACAGAAAGAAACACATACTTGAATGATTTTCAAAATTTTCTACAATAAAAATTTTAAATAGTGTAGCATTCAGTTTTATTCAACAGCACTTAGGGCAATTGTTATTTT